>OVBE01011514.1:0-14111 GCA_900406425.1 Iberis pinnata
TTCGTTAATAAATATATATATATATATATATATATATATAATATGTTAAAATATTATTTCGGGAGCCGTCTGTAATCCGTTAGTTAATACATATTTAGAGTTTGAATCCCTAAACTCTATAATTTTAATTTTTAAAATGTTAACGATCATAGTAAACATACTAATATATTAGTTGATTCATGTTTTATTCTTATAATCAATCTTAAAAAGTATTTTAATAAAATTTTACGAAAACATATTTGATACTCGAACGTGTTTGTAACGATAAATAATGTTAATCCTAAAATTCGAAAACTCAAAACATACATTTACAAATTATCAATTTAATGTAATTACTAATACTTTATGGACATAAATTTCTAATCATTCATCTAAATTAATAATACTAATAATTTAAATCAAAACCCTAATATCAATCCCTAAATTATATTTTGAAAGAGATGGCTTCTGATTGATTGAAATGCTAACGGTCATCATCACCATTTCATGATTAATAATCTATGCAAGGATATAGAGCAACTGGCCAGCACTTTAAATATTTAAATTCTAAACTACTAATATTTATTTGTTATGTTTTTGTTATTTTGGAAAAATAATATTCTACGGTATTTTTGAAATAATTGAAAATGTAAAATATTTTTGAATATAAAATTATTTTGTGGTATTTTATAGAATTCTCTTAATAATATTATTATAATAGTGAAATATATTGAAAATCATCCACATGTAGAAATCAATTATCATGTATATACTTTTTTACAAGTTTTAATGTAAATAAAAAATAACACCAATTTTTTATTCAATGGATAAAATTAATATTTAACTAAGAAAAACATTGAAATTGCATTTTACTATATTATCTTACTTTAAAATTCATACATGTATATAATTAAGGATAATTCTCAAAAATACCATCTTTTTAGGGTGTGTTCTAAAAATATTACATATTCTCCAATTATTCTAAAACACACAATAAATACATTTTTTGTTCTAAAGATACCAAAAATTTCAAATAATTTTAAAATATCAAATTTAAATCATAAACCCTAAAAATTAAATCATAACTCCTTCTAAACTAAACTCTAATTAGTGAAAGTAAATCCAAAAGTATAAACCCTTAAAATTCATTTTTTATGTTTGTGGTGTTCTTGAATGAAAAATATTTTAATGATATTTTGGAATAATTAAAAGTGTATGATTTTTTACATGAATTTATTTATGTGGTATTTTTGTAGAATTAATCTATGATTAAAACTATAACTATATATATATATATATATATATTCAGAGAAATTTATAAAATATGATCTCATTATATTATCAAATTTTGTTATTTGTTATAGTGTCCCAATTTGAAACCACCGACAAAGTTTATTATTATATAATATTCTTTAATTTATATAAAAAAAATAGTTGTAGATTTTTTATTATATTTAGTTTTTTTAGTACAAAAATAATATATGACATCGATTCTTGAAGAATAATTTCATAAAATATCATAAAATAAATTTATGTTCCAAAATATCACAATTCTCGATTATTTCAAAAATAACATTAAAATATATTTTTTCTATGAGAATACAAACGTAAAAGTTAAATTTTAAGATTTATAATTTAATGTATGGGTTAAGATATATTAATGGAAGTTTAGAGTTTAGTTTTTAAAGAAATATAATTTAGTTTTTAAAATTTAAAGTTTGAATTCAAATTTCTTAAAATATTTAAAATTTATCTTATATTGGAGAGAAAAAAATTTCAATATTTTTAAATAATTGGGAGTATAGTTTTTTAAAAAATTCTCATTCTTATATATTTTGACAATTCATATCCCAATTATAGTTTGTAGGCTACGCTAAATAATAGTTAAGCCTGTTATTTGGCCCGGCCCAATAACTAAAGTGATGACGTGTTCCAACAACAAGTAATAAGCAAGATACTCAATGATCGAAAGATCTGAAAGAAGAAAATTAGAGAGAGAGAAAGATGGGAATAAGGTTCATATTGATGGTGAACAAGCAAGGCCAGACTCGTCTCGCTCAGTACTACGAGTGGCTCACTCTCGACGAACGTCGTGCTCTCGAAGGCGAGATCGTTCGTAAATGCCTCGCCCGCACTGATCAGCAGGTCCGATCTCGTCTCTTTTAAGTCAAGTTTCGATCGCCTTGTATTGTAATTTCTTTTTCAAAATTAGGTTTAAAACCTGCAATGTTGATTCGAGAATTGATGTGGTAATTAAGTTTTTATTTGACTAATATAGACCCGATTTGCGAATATCGTAAGTGGTGATGGATAATTCACTTGCCATTTTAGCCCAATTAGAATCAAAACTAGCTTAATTTTAGATTGTTCTTGTATAGTAGTTAGTATCATTGATGTTTGAGGTCATTGTTCATCATCTGTTTCTAAATTGTGTTGCAATGGTTCTTTAATAAACAAACAGTGTTCATTTGTGGAGCATCGCAACTACAAAATAGTATACAGGCGTTACGCATCTCTGTTTTTCATGGTTGGTGTTGATGATGATGAAGTAAGTTATATATATATACCTCTCTGTCTTCTTCTTAGCTGCAAATCAAACGAAATGAGTGTACAAAAGTGAATATGATTTCTATAAAGATCTACACAATGTCACAACCAGAGATTTAAGAAAATGTAGAATATATTTGCAGATCAGTAAAAGCAAATTAATCTCTTTTTGAACACTAAAGCTTGGATTTTTTTTAAAATGTTTGCTTGCTGTCCCAGAACGAGCTGGCGATTCTAGAGTTTATACATCTTTTGGTGGAGACAATGGACAAGCATTTTGGAAATGTGGTAAGCTAATCTAGGTTCATAGTGGTAGTCTTGAATCGACTTATTTGTTATTGTGTTTTCTTCTTTGTGATTTATTAGTGTTTGGTTTGTATATGAAGTGTGAGCTTGACATAATGTTCCATTTGGAGAAAGCTCATTTCATGTTGGAGGAAATGGTGATGAATGGTTGCATTGTAGAGACAAGCAAAGCCAACATTCTTTCACCTATTCAACTTATGGACAAAGCCCATTAAATTTGAGAACTGAGATGCTTGTTTGTTTCCATTTCATCACACTGTTAGACAACTTTTTTGTATTATTAACCCACTTACTTTTCGTTTCCTATATAAATTGAAAAAGAATATGTTTTCCTTTATGCTTTGAATGATAGTGTGTTTCACTTAAAATAAATATAGAATAATGAAAGGTGTTTTTGGGTTGCATCTTCGGAAGAACTAGTGTATGGGTTAAACTACTTACTATCACTCCAAGTTTTTTTATTTTTTGTTAAAAGATTTTCTATTAAAATATAAGACTATACACCAGAATATAACACTCAATACATGAAGCCCAATACCCCAAAAATCCTAAACAAACAAAAGCCCAACAAATACAACAAGAATCGAATTTGCTTTCAGAGCCCAAATTGGCCCGTGCCCATCGCCGCCGCCGACGGTGACGAGGCTGCGAACGCCACACGACTCTGGTGGCCCACCAGCGGTTCCAAAACTTAGTCTCTATGAAGACGACTAAGCCCACCGCCAACCAGCTTTTGGACAGGAGGAGATTCCCGATCTCTGTGCGCCGATGGCGTATTTGGGCCGGAGAAGTAGGTTTCTGGTGGTAGGGGATGAAACGAACCACGGCGGAGATGGCGGAGCCGCAAATCCGAGCAGAGGAGTCCCCACACCTCTGATTGGATTATGCGACGATCAGGACCTCCGGGATCTAAATCTCTACCAACTCGAGGTCCCTCCTCCCAAGACACCGTCGTTTTTCCGGTAGAACGCCGCGACATAACCGGCCAAGTACAATCGTCGTTCTACTGATTCTCTCTTCTGGCGGTTGACGGTGGTTCTGGTGTGTATAGTCGGCTCAGGTTCGAGGAGATTCGCGGTTGGGATGCATGCAAGGAAGAAACGCCGCCGTCTGGCTCACTGGCGTTTCTCAGAGACGCGACGCACAGAGGTTGTGGTCAGAAGACACCGACTCTCTTCCGCCGTCACACCCACCGCCTCAACACCGACTCAAAGAAGAGACGAGAGGAAATGGAGAGAAAGAGAAAGAAAGAGAAACTTTATCACTCCAAGTTGAGTTCTTAATATATGCTATTGTGATTTGTGAAGGCTATAAAATAGTTTTTAATAAATGCTATCGTTTTGTTGTTTTGTGTGTTTTTCCTTAACGATGCCACTTCCCCCTTTCAAACAAAAGAAAATCTACCAAAAACCTATGAAGGAAGACTTTAACTATTGAGAAGAAAAAAAAAAAAACATTTTTAAATCTATGCAAAGCTTCTGAAAACACTACATTTACATAAGCATTCGAAAAGAAAAAGAAAAAAAAAAAAACAACTCTATTCAAATAAAAGAATTCTCATAATTTTCAATTAAAACTTCGAAAAATTCTTCCAAAGTCTACATTGTTATTGATCATAAAAATATATATGTAAATCTCTTGGGAAAATCAAATTTATTCAACTCTGATTTTCAAACTACTCTCGAATCATGCTTTGGTGGAAAGACTAATTGACATGTTTTCGTTTTCGGCTTACAAGAAATGTACAGAGAATGTACACAGATTCAAGTTTTTAAAACTTTTAAAAGAAAAAAACATAACAATTATCTTAAATTCAACAGTAATAAAAACAGAAAGCTAAAAAAATAAAAATCTTGTTCTATTAACAAAGAGTTAAAACGGCAGGGAGATACTTACCAAGTCATATCCAAGAATAGGATATTACCGCAAGTGTCATAAAAAACCAAAAATGAGGTGAAGAAACGTTCAAATGCATAATAATATAAATAAAGTTGATGAGTCAATTCAATCATATATGCAAATAATATCTCCGATCAATTTGACTCGGATCCTTATATACATATAATAACCTTCAACAATGCACAGTTGCACACACAAACCTCATCTTCAAAGACCAGCTCTTGCTGCAGTAAACAAAGGCCTTTGTTTTAACTAACTATCCATAAGGGATGATCCATCGAAATTCTTCAAATGGGTTTAGTTTGTTACCTTAGAGAGCCATCTCTGCCTGTAATGCAGCAAGTTCATCTTCGTCAGCGGTTTGTTGCTTCGGAGGTAGAGGCCGAGCAGGTTGCTTCCCTTCAGGAGCGTGGTGTCTTATTGGTGGCTCAAGAAGTTGCTCTTCTAGCTCTGCGCCTTCTAGTTCTTCGAGTTCTGCTTCCAATTCATCCTGTAATTTCCACAATAGAGACTGTTGAGAGAAGCAAAAAAGATTGTATGTTTCTAAAGAGTATGATCGTGTGGATAAATGAAAGTTTACCTCATCGAAATCAGCAGCAGACCCGAATGGAGCTGACAATGCGTCCTGGATCTGTTTCATGTTATCGGTTTGCTCATTGATCTCATCCATTGTCTTGTCAACATCATCAATGTTTCTGAAAAACACAGCACACTTAGTAGATGCTTAAATCATAATTTATCTATGTCAAGTGTAGAAACCACATACGTTGCTTTCTGCATAGCTTTCATTGCAGCAGCTCCAGTCCTCAAAGCATCTACAGTCTCTGTTGTTGCTTTTGCACCTTCTAACATAATCATCTGTTTAAACAAGAAAGACATTTAATTATCGTTTAGTAGCAAATTTTGTAAATTTCATAAATAAAAAAAGACAAAAAAAGCTTACTTGATCATGAATACGGAGCTGGAAATTCCCAAGCTGTTCAACTTGTTGCTCATATAGCCTCTTCCTTTTCAAACATTGTATAGCCGCTGCAAGATAACAATAAGAGACATAGAATACTCTTCTCACAATGTCTAAACAAAATTTTGCTTCATAATAATCGCAAAGTGATTTAGTCATACCTCGTTTGTTCTTCACCCGGGAGAATTCCTTTGCTCTCTCAACCTCTCCAGCAGCTTTCTTGAGAAGAACAGTTTCTTTCTTCTCTAACATCTCAAGAGTCTTAAGGAAGAAAGAACAATAGTACAATTGAAAAATCAACCAAATGAAGAAGCATTGAAACAACATATATATCAGTATTCTGACTCTTTTTCGTTTCCTCACACAAGAAACCAAAAGAGTACCAAAACAGTTGCTTTGACAAAGTAAGACAATTCCAATTTACAACAAACAAAAAAATTCAAGCTTAGAATCAATAATTCTTGACCCATCAAAAATATTTTAATCTCAATCTTTTCAAAACCCAATTGTAACAGAAAAAGCAGAGAATCAACACAAATGAAAACAGAGAAATTGAGATATACCTCATTAAGCTTGTCTAATGTTTGAAGAGTATTAGTCTCTTGCTTTGGTTTACCGAATAGCCGATTCATAAACATGATGATTCTTTCTTGATGTCCTCTACACAAAATCAAAACAATCAAAATAACTTAACTTTCGAAAGACAATTTCGTAAATTTAACCCTAAAACATGAATCAATCGAACCGAAATTAGGGTTATTCAAAACTGGGTTTCCGTTCATAACAAAAATTAGATTCTTAATCTAAAACCTTTTAACAAGACTAGATTTTATAAATCTCAGAACTCGATTCCTGGATACAAACCTGAGAGATTTGATGCGAAAGTTGTTTGATTGAGAGAGATTTGATCGGAAGAAGAAACGGCGTTGAAGATATTTTTTATTTATTTTGTAAAATCTAAAGAGTTTGGGTTTGTGATATAATGATTGATATTTTCCTATTTGACATTGTTATATTGATATCTTCTACTTCTATTTTTATATATTAATAATTAATGTATATTTTGTCTCGGATATTTCATTGAATCGAACCTTTTACCGATTTTTCAGAAAGACAGAAACAGAATGATTTTTATATATTTACAAAAGAATAAAAATTTTCCATTTTTAGTTGTTATTTTTCACAACTCTTAAAAAAAAATTCAATAATAGTCATCAAAATGAAAATGCAATAACTCGCTTTTCAAAAGCTAAAGGCATGATTGGTTACTGCTTTAAAAACTTTCTACAGCTAAATATAAGCTTTCTACAGCCAAATATATTTCTACAGCAATAAAGTGAAAGCAATCAAGCTGTAGCTTTCCTATTTTTTCTCACAGCCAAAATATAAGATTTTGTTTACTTTTGGCGGTAGAAAGCCAATTTCTCAAAGCACTTATTTTTTTGCTTTTTCTCTCCTCTCTCCTCTTTTCTTCTTTATTTATTTTTGTCAATATATATACATAAATATAATAATATAATGTGATTATTTTTTATATCTCTCTAATTAATTCTAATTTTTCATGATTAACTTTTTGTTTTTTGTTTTGTCTATATATATATACGTATATAAATATAATAATGTAATGTATATTTTTACATCTCTCTAATTAATTTTAATTTTTCATGATTAATTTTTTTGTTATTTATCTTGTCTATATATATACATATATATATAAATCGTATGAATATAATAATGTAATGTGTTTATTTTTATATCTCTTTAATTAATTTTAATTTTTCATGATGAAATTTTATGATTAAACATACGAAATAACCTACAGCACAAAGTTGTCCAATCATGCTTTCATTTTAAAAAGTTACAGCCAAAATTCTACAGCTAAAAATTTCACAGCAACAAAATCTAAAGCCACAACAACAAAACCTATAGTCAAATTTCTACAACAGAAATACAAAAGACACAGCTGCAACCAATCGGACCCTAAATTGATGGCCTCATAAGTACTAGTAACAAAATAGGATAGAATCAGTTTGAGATTATTTTTTATTTTCATTTTCGGTGGTTTTTATTTTAAATTTAATAATCTATTATATTATAAATTTTATATATATATATATTGTTATTTGTGTAGAACGATTTCATAATTATTTGCGAGCTCTTTATTTTTTTAAAAAGTATATAATGCATGTGTATATAAAGTAAATGATATAATTTTTGTAAAAATCAAAATGGATAGCCCAAACATAAAAAGCATAAGCAACAATAACAAACAAAACATTAAAAATTAGAGATTCTTAAAAATAAATAAAAATTAAGTATGTTTTAAAAATACGTACATCTTCTACTTATTCTATAAGTAACATAAAAGTATTTTTATCCAAAAATATTAAAATTTCGAAAGGACTTTACAATTTCAAATTTAATCTTAAAATCCAAAAATAAATTGTACTCCTTTAAAACTAAATTTTAATTTCTAATTAGTGAACCTAAACCATAAAAATTTAAATTGTAAAATCTTAAAATTCAATTTTTGTGGTATTTTAAGAAAAAATAATATTTTAAGATATTTTTAAAGTAATTAAGAATGGTTGATATTTTTGATACATAAATTTATTTTGTGGTATTTTTCTTAAACCCTTGTATAATTGAAATAAACATTAAGAAAAGATTATCTTAAGAGACTTTCTCTCCTAGAATATCGAGTTTAATATAGTCAAAATTTGCATATTTTCTTTTTTTAAAGTTATGTAATATTTCATCGTTTATATATATATAAAAAAAAAGACATTATCTTAACTCTTAAGAGAGAACTTAAGTCTAGTAGGCCCATTGATCCAAATGCTTCCACACGAAATATACTAAAAAATCAGAAGCTTAGGGGAGTTATTACTTCTATAATTCTGGTGGGCAGGTTTGCAAGAAATGAAGAAAATCAATTGGGTAGAAATCAATTGGGTAGACTGGTATACATTAACCAAGAGTAAATTAACTGGTGGTTTTGGAATTAGATATTTGGGGGTTTTAATTTGGCACTTGTATCAAAACAAACATGGAGACTCTCTACATCACCAAATATTTTGTTCTCAAGAGTATTTCAAGCTAAGTATTACCCAAAGACTTCAATACTGGAAGCTCAGACTTTAGAGGATGAGTAATTCCATTTATGTTTGGCAGAGTATACATGCAGATATATCTCTCATTGATAAAGATCTCTATTGGGTGGTAGGAAATGGTGAACAAATAAGAGTTTGGGAAGACAAATGGTTACTTAAACCCCAGGCCACTGCAACTTTAAGAAGATGGTCAGGATGTCCAAGAAATATGAGGGTGAAAAAGTTAATGAATGATCAATGAACATCTTGGTCTACTATCAAACTTGGCCAGCTTTTAGATGCTTCAAATATCCAAACTGTTATGTGTATCAGGCCAAGTTCTTTGGGGATGCCAGATCAAGCAATATGGATGTATACAAAATCTTGTATATATAATGTACGCACAGGATACCATCTGCTTCATCACACTCATCAGGGTGGAGTTCAAAGCACTGATCATCATGTTCTATATCAAAAACTCTGGTCTATCAATGCCCCAACCAAATTGAAACACTTCTGGTGGAGAGTTTTCACAAAATCTCTTCATGTGGCTCATTCACTTGTCAAAAGAGGCATCATAATTGACACCATATGCCAACTTTGTGGAGATAATGATGAGACTGTTAACCATTTGTTGTTTGGATGTAGGATCTCAAGAGAAATTTGGACGTTAAGTCCCATTATAGGATTCACTCCTATATCTGAGAATGATTCATTGTATACAAACCTTACTTTCCTATTTGGAGAATTATCTCAGAATCGTCAACAGCTATGTCCTCTGCACATCTTTCTTGGGTGGAGTATTTGGAAAATGAGGAATGAATTAATTTAGGGGTCGTCAACTTAGTATTCCAGAAACAATTAATAATGCAAACATATTTGCAAGAAGTTGGCAGGAGAAAAATTTGGATCAACAACAAAATATAGATGTTCAAACATGGAGGAATATGATGCACTCTATTGTCTCTTCTATACTTGTTCAACCATATTTTGATATTGATCCAAATACTTATGTCTTATATACAGATGGTTCTTGGCTATCCATATATGTACCTGCAGGAGTGGATTGGGTGTTTTACTTCCAGAACAAAAAGATTCTTCAAGGTTTCACCTCCACAAAGACTCCTTTGGCTTCCTCCTTGGATGTATAAGCACTTGCAATATATGAGGCCTTAACAAAACTCTTGGCCATGGGTTATAAGCGTATCCATCTTGTTAGTGATTCACGTATCTTCAAAGAGGTATTTTCTGAAGCTATGTCTCCTCAAAAGATGATTGAATGGAGAAATAAAGTACGGATGAAGGACGGCTTAGCTTTAATTTGGGATACATCAACTATTATACAACAACTTAAACATTTTCAAATTTCATTTATTCCTAGAACTCATAATGTTGTAGCGGATATTTTAGCAAAGAATGCAAGAATTCATCATCTGAATGCCACTATACAATGGTTGTAACTTTTTAGCAGTTTTAATGAAAGTAATAGTTGACAAAAAAAAACTTCTATGATTTTAATAGATTTGAAAATTATTCCAAATCCAAGAATTTCAAAATTTTACAAATAGATTTCAAAATATTATTAGTGGATTTTAAGTTTAACCACATAAATTTTAAATCTTGCAAGTTTCAAAAAATCTACAGAAACTTTGTGTACACTGTACAAAAGGTGGATCAACCAGTTATGCTTTCAAATTACAAGCCATAACAAATCTCCCAATTCACAATACTTTATCTTCAGGAGAGTGACCAAACCGTATAACGGTTCAACTGTTCAAGGATGTGAACCACTGAGCCACATCAATTCTTTTTTTCTTGATAAATGTAAATTATCATTATAGAATGAAAGATACATCAGCTATAGATAGCTTATGTACATATTTTTAGGACCTAAAAAAAATTTAAAAAGGCCCTAGATACTTTAGTCTCTAATTAAAGAGAAAAATTCAAAAACCCAACAAAAAGGGGCTTTAATCCTAAAATCTTGAATCCTATACCAAAAGCTGAAGACCTAAGTCAAAACTCCAAGACCAAATCCGCACTACCGCCTCCTCTTAACGCAACCTTCATCCACTGCTGGAGAAAACTACTAATCCAGCGAAGAACCACCCAAATAAACGCTACCAGACCCCCTCCCCCAAAGTCGCCGCGCGATCGCTGAACATGTCTTTGCCGTCTTTTGCCTTCATTCGTTGTCGGGACCACGCTTGGGGCAATAGGCTATAAAGAACCATTGTGCCAGTAGACTATACCGGGAAGGGTCCTACTTGCACTTAGCGCTACCTAGGAGAAGGCCGGATATGCCAGAAGAAGAAATAGAGAAAGATCTAGACCAAGAACGACTTGAACTACATCCATCTCCGGACCATCGAAGGAGAAATAAGAGGCTTTTGGGAGAAGATCTGGAGGAGCCACCGTCAAAGGGAAAAAGATAGATCTGGAACTGGCTCAGCTAAAATCGAGGCCTATAGAGAATGAGGCCACATCGCCGCCGAGAGCAGGAGATGAGGGACCTTCCGCATTGCAGTTATCGATCGTCACCTGAGAATCAAAGACGCTTCTAAGAAAGGATCATCCATCGAAACCGGCAGCAGCAGCTTGAAGGAGAACTTACCAGGACCGACGTTAGTGCCGACAACAAACCTTCCGCGGTGCACGAGAGAGAATTAGCAGAAGCCGGCTTTGTGGTCTCGGCCTCTCTCTTTTTGTCGGTAAAGCTTCTAGCAAATGTCCAGACGAGAAACCGATGAGAGAAAAAATAAGAGAGAATTTTATTATAGCCACATTAATTCTTGATAACACATCATCGGTTATGTCAGTCTCTTTGTGAACCGGAATTTAAGAACTTTGCTACAAAATTCTAAAGCTTATAAACACCTTCAAAGTTAGTTAAGAAGCTAACAGAGAAGCATTCAAATTTCTGGACTATGAAGCATTATCTTCAAAGCTTAAGAAAGCTTATTAAACCACTTTTCCCAAGCTCTATGGTTTACGGACTAACAAATCATTTTCTTTTATCTCTCACATTGAATTCAACCACTGCCCCTCTTTCGTAGTTGATCTACTTGATCTTACGTCTATTAATCTGCACAAGATTCATATTTCTACCTCTTGATTTGACTGAGACACTTGTAGTTGCATTTAGGCTGGGGCGTTGGGATATCTGAATCTGATCGGATTCGGATTTTCTGTTTTTTCGAATTTTCGATTATAGAATATGTTCGGGTATTTTAGGGCTTGGGATCGGATTCGGTTCGGTTATCCTCGTGTTCGGTTTGGTTTGGGTTCGGGAACAGATTTTTTAATATTTTAAATTTTTATTTTGGTTTCGGGTTTTTGGATTGAAGTCATATATAAATATTTGAAATGATATGAAATAACCTGAAATAATAGATCGATTATCTCTTAGATCAATGGCAGAAACCTTCATGCTTTGGCATAACTTTACAGATTCAGCATCATCATTTTTTTAAAAGCAAAATGGTGTTTTAAATTGTTAACTAGATCATAACTCGCGCTTGCGCGGAGAAATATATTATTTCATAAACTAATTTGTTTCTTCTTTAAAATTTTTGATTTTTTTGAATTTTTTGAATTTTAGAGTTTTAGTGTTTTATTTTGTGACGTACATTAAAGTTTTTTTAGTAATGTATCTTTTAGAAAATATTTATGTTCATTTAGTTAAGGATAATTTTGCTAAACTACACTTAATTGTGAATGTAATTTGAAATTTACACCATATTTTTCTCAAATTTGAAAACTACACTATATTTTTCTAAAATTTGAAAACTACCTTTTTTATTGTCTAAATAATGGTTTTCCCCTTTGTTTTCTTGGTTATTTAAAATTATTTTATTTGATTATGTTATATTTATAAATCATATACAAAATTTAATTTGATTAACATGAAAAATATAAATCGACCAACATTAATATTAAGTCGATGGCAAAAACATATCGACTATGGAAAAAAGTCAAACAAAAAATATAAATTGAGTGTACAAATATATGGACTATAGGAAAAACCAACCAAAAATATAAGTTGATTGTATGACATAAATTTGATATAATTAAAGGTCAAATTAATTTTATAAATCGATATATAAACAAGTCAATCTAATAATAAAGCGACAAAAATTGACCTAATTATATTTAAGAAAACATATCAACAAGATCCAAAAAATAAGTCGATGAGGATGAAAAACAAATCAATAGTTTTAATATGTATAGTGTACAATAACACTTTTGTACCACTAAATATGTCAACTGTTGTAGTATAAGTCAACATACAATGGAATAAAAATCAACTATACAACAAAACGACTTTGAAAAAACTCAACAGAAAATCAATTAGTCAACAGAGATAAAAAAAACCAACAACTTTTTTAAAAAATTAATTATGTTTTTATAATTAATTTAATTACAAAAAATTATTTTTATTTTAGAAATTAATTATTTAACTATTAAAAATAGGGGTATTTTCGTCATAAAAATATATAAAAGTGTATTTTTTAAATTATACAAATAGATGGTGTATTTTTCAAATTTCCTGTATAATTTGGGTTAGTTTTCAAATTGCCCTTTTAGTTAATGTTTCTTTTCAGTAAATGATAAAATAAGAATATAAAATAAATAACAATCAAGAAAATAATTTTAAGACATTTTATTCAAACAAGACACAATAAAATATTCAGAAAGCCATGTTAATACTGTAAATTTTGAAAGACCTCTTTTGAAACTTACATTCATTGTCTTCCTTAAAAGTAGTCCTGGGATTTATTTTCGAACCGAAAATTCCAAACCAAACCGAACCGAGATTTCGGTTTCCGGAATTGATTCGGAATGCCTTTGGTTTCGATTCAGATGAGTTTCTAAACAGTGTTCGGGTCTCGGTTAATTCGGTTCGGTTATCAGGTAACCGAATTAACCCGGACAAATAAAAAGAAAATTTTTTATCCCCAATTTCATTTGTCGTGTAACCCTAAAAAAAAGACGAAGAGGCGACACAGATGCGACTCAAACAACCGACGGATCTCTGGCGAATTTCGAAGGGTAATCCATCAGTAAATCGATTCTTCAACATCGATTCATCTGTGTAAAGGTCATATCTTCACTCTCTTCTCTTTAATCGATTATAAATGTAGTTAGGGTTTCGATTTTGATAATCGACTGTTGAAATTGATTTCACTTCTTCTAATTCTTATTGTTTTATCATTTATTGGTTTCTAACAGCCAACATTTATGTAAATGTGATTGTAGACAGCAATTTCAATTTGGAAAAGAGGAAAAGTGAAGAACATAATCGAAGCAACAGAAAGTTCATGTAA
>OVBE01011515.1:0-14110 GCA_900406425.1 Iberis pinnata
TATATATATATATCTACAATTCTTTAAAAAATGATGATTGTTAATTATATTTATATAGACGTTTATATTTTTATTTTTATTTCATGTTTATGTGTATAGAACAAAACCTAAGTCTCTTTAAATAATATCTTGTTTTGTAGCATTGTTTTATTAAAGTTTTAAGTAAGCATTCCATTGTTTTAGAAAACATTATTAGGAAACCATTAATTTTTTAAAATAAATTTGATTTTATGCAAAACATTACTATATTTTAGATATTACTTTAAAAAGTAGGTTAAATATTGTTTTCTGTAAATTTATATTTTAATTTTCTATTTTTTCCTTTTATTTGTTATTTAAGATGTAACGAATGTGTGATTTGAATTAAAATGAATAGTCTTTAAAAACTTTTTTTTGTGGTTAAAACCGAAACTAATGTTTTTAAAAAAATTATATTTTTCATAAAAGATTGATTTTCACATGTTATCTATACTATAATTTTTTCAATAAGTAGGTAAGTATTTATTGAAATCGGTTTATTTTATCAAACTAATAAATAAATTCTATTTTATGCAAAACACTACTATATTTTAGATTTTATTTTAAAAAGTAACTTAATTATATTTTTATGTAAATTTATATTCTAGCTATCCTTTTTCCTTTTATTTTGTTATTTAAGATGTAATGAATGTGTGTTTTGTATTAAGATGAGTAGTCATTAGAAACTTCTTTTTTGTTAAAACCAATGTTTTAGAAAACATTGTATTTTTCATAAAATATTTATTTCGCACGTATTACATATACTATTGTTTTTATTTAAGTAGGTAAGTATTTATTGGATTTGAGCTTTATTTATTAAACTAATAAATATTTTTAATGCTAATAGGCATAATAGTTTAAAATAAAAACAATTTTTTTATTTTATGGGTTTTTTGTCATATTTTTGTTATTGGTGTATAAAGTAATATTGTGAGTTAATTATAGTTAGTAATGTTACAAAATTTTGAAACTATATATATTAACAAATAAAGGTATAATTTTTTGAAATACAACTCTCTTTCTGAGATTATTAAACTTGTTAAGGTAATATAAAAGTTAAATGATGAAAGTTAAACTTTTTAATTACGGTTGGTATTTAAACCTGCTTAGTATAAAAGCAATAGAGTCCATTGTAAAATTGTTCTAGGATAGCCGCATGGAGTAAGTTTTAATCGCAATTACGGGACGCCTTGCATCATATTTATGACCGCTCATTCTTGACGTATCACTTTATTATTAAGATGAGATCTCTAGAATGATTGAATGATTTTTTTCCTTGTTGTAGAATATGTAACTATCAAGAAAGCAATATTCACTTTCATAAAACGATGATAAGATATATAAAAAGGAGATAAACCAACATTATAAACTTTGATTCTCTTATTTCTGAAGATTTTTGGCAAGAGCCTCTTACTCGTTTCGAGTCTTTGGATTTGCTTAGTTTATTAGTATTTATTTATTATCCCTCGCCATAGGTATTATGTTTTGTATATTAAGTTGTTCGGTTAGTGCAGTTAGTCTGAATTGCTAATATTTTAACTTTTTCAAATATTTAGAAACATAACTTAAAATGTATTTATTATTTGACATTCTTTGATCATTTACCAAAGTTTATTGATTATTTTAACAAATACATTTTTTAAATGTCAGATAAATACCCATCAAATTTGAATTTTGAAATTGAGCAAGTAATTGGAGAGTTAACATATAACTAGTTACATTTAAACGGTATTTTTAATAACTTTTAAGTAAATATATATTTTTAGATTTAATTCATCTAAAATATATTATAAAATTAGATATGTTATTCCTTTTTCATATTTTAAGATCTATTTTAATTTCACGCATATTTGTATTAATATATTTCAAATTTGTGTAGCTATTGAAGTACAAACCATATCAAATGAGGAGCATATAGTTTGCAAACATAAGATTACTTTTAATATTTTTTTCATTAATTTTTAATAAAATTTTGATTTTAAAAACAAATTATAAAGTTTCTATACTATTTTGTTACGTACATTTTGATTTACATATATTTAAATAAAGATTACAAATTACGAAATAAATTTATTAATAGAGAAAAAAGGCAGACTATTCAAAGAAGAATGTGAAAACAAGTTATTGTAGTGTGACAATTGTAAAGTTTGTGTTTGGTTTCTAGAAAGTTCAGAGAAAGAGAAAGTTAGTAAAATATTGTTAAAGGTTTAATTAATATGATAGGTGAGTATAATGTTCAAGAAAAAGTTTTTACGAAAGCAAAAAATAAATATGAAAGAGGTAGTCATGATGAATTTCAAATTCATTTAGTTGGACATAATAAAAATACTCAATATGAGTTACCTTCGTCTAGTGAAATTGCAGTTTTAGGGGCTGATTGGTAAAGGATGTGATTGTGGGCTTTTACTGTAGGCTTTTGGCTGTAGAGATTTTGGCTGTAAGAACTGTGACTTTTTGTTTTAAGTAAAAGTCAAAGTCTAATTGGTTATTACTAATCAATAAGGCAAAATAAAAAAATACAATATTAAAACATTAAAAGCTCACATAATCTAATAATAGCATTTTGAATATGAAAAATTTATAAAATATAATATAATTAATGTAAGAAATAACGTCATAACAAAAAATTATGTAGTACTTAACTATTCAATTACATACATTAATGTATATATATTATATTTAAATTATATATTATATCAAATTATAATTAGTTTATGATAATATATTTTTATTAATTTTATTTTTGTTGGTCAATTTAATATTATATAAGTATAAAATAGAAAACAAATACTAATAATTTGTA
The DNA here is from genome assembly GCA_900406425.1 of Iberis pinnata. Classification (NCBI taxonomy): domain Eukaryota; kingdom Viridiplantae; phylum Streptophyta; class Magnoliopsida; order Brassicales; family Brassicaceae; genus Iberis; species Iberis pinnata. The sequence goes on from OVBE01011515.1 coordinate 2,822, forward strand.
AGTTAAATAAAATGGGTTTTAAAATAATGAAAATCAAATGAAGATTATGAATACATTTTTATTTTTGTATTTTGAATTGTATATAAATAGTTATAATAGTTTAAAATATTTTGGGGAAAGAAAAAAAGAAGAAAATATTTGCTAAAAAAAAATGTTCACCATAAAAATCACTTAAAGCTTATGTAAGTGACTTTTAAAAACAAAGGGAAAAAGAGAATGGGATGGCTTTAAAGGCTGTAGAGAAAAAAAAGGAAAAAAAGTTTGATTGGGTAAAATATAACTTTAGAGGCTGTGGATAAAAGTTAAAGTCTCTACAGTCTCCTCCCAATCAGCCCCTTAGTTGTTGGTGATTTTAACTACAATGAGAGAAAGAGATATTATTTTGAATCATCAATCGGGAAGTTTACAACATATATGGAGTACTCATCCACTTTACATGACCCTTCAATATCCTTTATTATTCTCATATGGTGAAACTGGTTACTATGAAGGCATTCCATATAGTACACTCTAAACCAAAGAATGGTGCAAGGAAGTACATTTCAACGAGGAAATATTACGCATATTGTATACAGTCAAGAATGTGTAATGGTTCTTCACTTGTTAAAAGTGGAAGATTGTTTCATCAGTTTATTGTTGATGTTTACCCATCAATAGAGCCATATCGTTTACAATGGGTAAAGGCTAACCAAGCGACAATTAGAGCATTGATGAACCTTTAAAAGGGAGTTGTGACAGAACTATCAATATTATTTTAAAATCACTTCACAACTTCACTACAATATCTGTTTTGAAATCATTCATATTTAATATGAATAATTTTAATAAATAATATAAATATTAAAAATTATTTTTTTAAAAAAAATATAAAATATTTTTTAAAATTTTAATAAGATATTTTGTTTTGTAACTGAATTTTAATAAGATACTTACAAAAAAGGTAATGTATACCATTTATTTATGTTATTTTAAATATTAAATATTATTATTTTTATGAGGAATTTCATGAAACACCATCAAAAGAAGTTCAATTTCCAAAACTACCACACTCCTAAAAGTTTCAAAAATACCACACACTCTCAAATGTTCCAAAAATACTACAAACATAAAAAGTGAATTTTAAGATTTTAGAGTTTAAAATTTTGGGTTTGGGTTCACTAAGTAGAGTTTAGGGTTTAGTTTTGAAGGGGGTATGGTTTGGTTTTGGGATTTTTGGATTTAAATTTGAAGTTTTAAAATTATTTCAATTTTGTGGTATTTTTGGAACAAAAACATTTTTGTGTTATTTTTGAAAATTTTGGGAGTATGTGATATTTTTGAAATAAACCCAATTTTTTGTGATATTATGAGAATATCCCTATTTTTATTGCATGTTAACTTTTTAAAAAGATTTGGTACGATTTTCTTTACTATTCAAAACAATTCTGCACTATTTATTTTTTATAAATCATATTTTTTATTGAAACAATCGCAATTATGCTGCACTATCTCGCTAAGTTTTGTTATCTAACCACTTAATTCGCTGTTTCTATTGGAAAGCTATCTATGAATAGAAAAACGATAAAATATTGAAGAAAAAAAGTTAAAAAAATAAAAGAAATATATGTGTCTAAAGCGATGCGTTTTGTTAAACCCTAAATTTCTTCGGAGCCGTTTTAGTTGTTCTTCATCGCCTTTCACCTTTCTATCAAACACTCAGGTAAGGTTTTTCCAATCTATCTTTTGTACCAATATTGATTTTGCATCGTTTCTAGACTTAAAAGTTATCCCTTATATATGATATGTGTTGATTGATAATATCTATCTGTTTTTGCCCCCCGGCTCTGTAACTTATAAACCCTAATTTTCGTGCAGTCGTACGGTTTGCAAACCCTAATTGAGTGAAACTATGGGGAAGAAGAAGTTCATCGATAAGAAAAAGGCAGCGACTTTCGAGCTGTGTCCTCGTGATACATCGGACCCAAATTACAGTGACGCACCAGGCGGCGATAAAGTCTTCTTACGAGTTGATCAGAATCCTATTAACATCAAAGGTTTCATTGAAGAAGGAGACGCTTCACGGTTTGAAGATGCCTCTGAAGAATTCACTTATGGTTACTCTGATTTTGGAGATTCCACTAACCCTTTACCTGCTGATGTGAGGAAGGAAATTCTTGAGTTAGGGTATCCTGATGATGGCTATAATTACTTGGACCATTTGAGGGAGATTAAGAACACTGGTGGTGGTTCTAATTTCTATGCAAATCCAAAGTTTGAGGTTGATCAGTTACCTCGTGATGTCAAAGCTTATGATGCTTCTCGTGTTAAGGTTTCTGGTATGATCAATGAAGAAGCAAGTAGTGATAAATTAATGTACAGCGTAGCTTCGAAAACTGTCAATGTCAAAGTGCAAAAAGTTATAGATCCTGAAGTTGCTGCATTGCTTGAAAACAGTGATTCATCTGAGTTTGGTTCCGATGTTGAGGATTTAGAAGAAGATTTTGTTATTCAAGCTAATCTTACTCATCAGGGAGAAACTTCTGGTGTGAGCAATAACGGTCTTGAGTTTTCTGAAAGGAATAGCAAACCTATGGTTGAAAACTCGAGGATTCCTCGTCAGATTGATGAGCTATTTGATCAGCTTGAGCTTAATGAGTATGGCACTGACAGTGACAATGATGGTTACATAGCTGAAGATGTCGAAGAAGAAGAGTTCATGGGTCAAGACGCTCAGAAGTTTGTTATTAGTGAGAAGCCGAAAGATTATGAGTTTGAGGAAAAATATATGAACCCTGCGGATATATTGAAGAACAGTGACTCTGTAAAAGATAAAGAGGAACTAGACTCTGCTGCTCATATTATCCGTCGCTGTGTAGAGTATGCTGAGAATTTTGAAAACGGGAATGAAGATGAATTTGTAGAGGTGGTTGAAGAAAGCAGCGACGAAAGCGAAAAATGGGATTGCGAAACCATAGTCACAACATACTCAAATCTCGATAACCATCCAGGTAAAATCTATGCACCAGAGACAGGTAGGAAGAAGAAGTTGAGTGAAACAGTGGCTAAAGCATTGAGTTCAAATGGTAAAATCATTACACTTCAAGGAAAAGAGAAGCTACCGGTTGAGTTTTTACCCGGTAAGAAAGCTGAACAAACGGGTGTCGTCAAAGCAGTAATCCCGAAACCTGAACCGATCAAGAGGAAGACTCATGGTCAAGAGTCTAAAGAAGAGAAGAAAGAGCGAAAAGCCGCTGTGAAAACCGAAAGGAGAGAAGCGAGGAAGATGAAGAAAGAGACTAAGGAGCTGTACCGTGGTGAAACGCAGCGTGCGCAAAGAGCTGTTGCTGTATCTGGTCCATCTTCAATTCATCTATAGATGTTATTACTTGTTACAAGGTACCACCAAAACATTTTGACAGTTTAATCTTTTGGAATGTAATATTTTATCTATTTTTGTTGTCGATCAAGATCTTCAAATCTTGGATAGTGAGAGAGCAAGAAACACCATTTATAGCGATTGAGTTTTGTCGTAATCAGAAATTCAATTATCAAACGATATATATCAATATGGTAATAAAAGCTTTGTAGGGATACAAGATTTTATGTTGTGTCATAAAAATTCGACATGAACAGTTGAATCTGTGACTAATATGCGAGTGAATGTTCTATAAATTGTATATGGACCATACTTTTCTGATTTTTTACAATTATTGATAATCGACAAAATTTTAGAGAAACTTGTAAAAAGAAAAAGAAATAGAAAGTTGGTAAATTCTGTCATTCCACATGTTTTTGTCGGTAACATATTATACCTTTTGCTAATTTATAATGCGTTTTAACAGTAGCGTATTTGATAAATTTGGTGGTGTGATTCAAAGATTTCATATTTGGAAAATTGTTGTATTAGAGCATAATTTACCATATTAGGAGAAACGAAAAGACTTCTCAGGGACCGACCCTAGTATGTTTGATGTTTTGCATTATTGAACTTTTCTTGTTGATTACGTAACTACCCTTGGTCTCATTCACTCTCGAATGCTTAGGGAGAGGGCTACTTTGGGTATATATTGGGTTTAAGAAAAAATGTAAAATAAAGGAAGAAACTTTTGGTGGATCATATTGTTCATCGTCTCTTTTGGTTACGTGTAAAGATGGAAGAATGAGATTTATAGATATGAGTTCTATGGTTGATTTCTTGAGCAAGAAGAAAGTGTTTCATCAAGTGTTGTTAACAAAATGTACACAAAGAAGAAAGAGTTTCTGTCTTCAGCCATGAAGAGAACTAGTGAATGGTTTCTAACTCGTTTATAATCACAACAAAACCATATGATTCATCTTCTTTTGCTAAACATGGAATCTTTTCAGGGTTTCTTCTCAAGAACTTCCTAGTGACTTGTCTATTCACATAGGAGAAACTTCTTTTTCACTCCACAAGGTGAATTTTTGTTGGTTCTTAAATTTAATAAATGACATCACTTTTCTTGTAACTAAGTTTCTGTAATAATATTGCAGTTTCTTCTTGTGTCGAAATGTGGGTTTATTAAGAAACTTGCTTCTGAGTCAAGCAACGTAATCAAAATCTCAGATTTTCCAGGAGGCGTAGAAGCATTTGAACTAGCAATCAAATTCTGCTATGGATTTAACTTTGAGATGAGTACAGAGAACATCGCGATGTTACGATGTGCAGCAGAGTATCTAGAGATGACTGAAGAACACTCTCTTGGAAACCTTGTGGAGACAACAGAGGTTTACTTAAACGAAGTGATCTTCAAGAGTTTATCAAGTTCGGTTAAAGTACTGCGAAAATGTGAAGATTTGTTACCCATAGCTGAGAAAGTGAAGCTTGTGAGCCGATGTATAGATTCAATTGCTTATATAAGTTGCCACAAGAAGGAAGATAATTGGGCTGAGGATTTGACGGTTTTAAGGATTTATATGTTTAGACGTGTCTTGGTTGCGATCATGGCTAGAGATTTTCAGCCATACGCTCTTGGTCCGGTGCTTATGCTCTATGCTCAAAAAGCTCTTAGAGGGTTGGTGAGAATCTTTTTTTTTTTTTTTCACTAAAATGTTAGAGAACGATTACTTTTTTAGTTAACCAATAATTTCTAGGCCAAGAAAAACCACCGATTATGGCATAAATTTTTGTTGAAATTTCAAGATATCATTATATTACTTAGTGAATTGTTTGGTTTCAATGTTGGAAATGCAGGAGGATTTTAGAAAAGGGGCAAAGAAGATGGAGGTGGATCAAGAAGATGAGAAAAGAATGATTGTTGAGACAATTGTGAGTCTTCTTCCAAGGGAGAGAGACGCAGTGTCAGTGAGATTTCTTTCAATGCTTTTAAGAGCTACCATATATCTAGAAACCACGGTAGCTTGTAGGTTTGATTTGGAGAAAAGAATGGGATTACAATTAAGAGAAGCCGTGCTTGATGATCTCTTGATTCCTTCTAATGTAGACAACGCTACGTTTGATGTTGAAACTGTTCAACGTATTCTCATGAACCATCTTGAGTTTGAAGTTGAAGGAAACTCTGCTGATTTCGCCAATCATATTGGTGAATTGATGGAGACTTACCTGGCTGAAATCGCTTCTGATAGGAATATAAACTTAGCCAAATTCATAGGTTTAGCTGAATGCATTCCTCAACAGTCTAGGGTCACTGAAGATGAAGATGAAGATGGGATGTATCGAGCCATAGACATCTACCTCAAGGTATATATTTTGGCCCTCAATTTATGCAATATAACAAAATTTCAGTGATAATTATTATACATGTAAATTTGTATATGATGAAAACCAAATTTTAGTATTTTTATTTTGTATGGGATCCAACTAATGTTCTGCATTTTGCTATCAAACTGACTTTTTTCTTGTTGTTTGAATCTTTAACGTTCGCTTCAAGAATAGTTTATGATAAATTAAATCTTTATTTTATTCATAATTTGATTTAATGTTGCAGGCGCATCCTAATCTAAGTGAAGTGGAGAAGAAGAAAGTTTGCAACTTAATGGACTGTCAAAAGCTGTCGCGAGAAGCTTGTGCTCACGCAGCTCAAAACAATCGTCTCCATGTAGAAACCTTAGTTCAGGTTCTATACAAGGAGCAACAAAGTATCCCTCAAGTCTTAAGGGGTTCAGAATTGCTTCCTCCTCTTAAGCTCAGCTCTTACAACGTTAATGATCTCACTCAACTAAACCGCGAAAACCAAGACTTGAAGCTTGAGTTGCTCAAAGTGAAAATGAAGTTCAATGAAATGACAAACGAAGAAGATTTTGTAGTCATGAGTGGTTCAGATGGTTCTTCGGTGGTTAAGCCTCCATTACAAAGAAAGTCATTTATGAGCTCTGTTTCTCGAAGACTCGGAAAGCTTAACCCTTTTGTCCTAACACAAGGAAGAAAAAAACAACCTAAAGGCCGAAGACACTCTATATCTTGAACAAAACCTAAATGCTTTTTGTTGGGCTGATCAAGGATTTTCTCTGTCTGTTTGTATAGAAAGCTGAGAATGCCTTTTGAGTATTAGTGTTGAATGTATCTCCTAATGTCATAGACAAATGCTCATGGTTATCTTTCCATCTCTTTTCGATCCAAATGATCAACTATGAAAGATAAAGAAAATTCGACTTTGATGCATAAAGTTTTCATGATATGTAAAAAGTTTTGTCTCTGAATACTAAGATTCTTTCTTTTCTTTTTTTTTTGCTTTTGTAATATCTGTTCCCACGCAATTTATGTTGATAAATCCAAAATGTAGGATTTATTGAATAAACATGGGTTGACTTCACTAGCCCCTCAACTTTTTCCATCCAAATTTTTCCCTCCTGAATTTTAGAGCTCCATAGTTTCCCACCTGAACTTAGATTGCTCCTTACATGACCCCCTCAACTTTTTCCATCCAATTTTTTTCCCCTGGACTTTAAAGCTCCTTAATTTCCCACATTAACTTAGATTGCTCCTTGTTCGACCCCCTCAACTATTTATACTTATCATTTTACCCCCTAAAGGGATTTAGAACAGTAATTTGCTATTTAAATTATAAAAAGCGATAACAAGCGTTTTGTTTTAACCCAATAAATTTTACGTTAAAATATTTTTAATATTAAATTTACATAAAATAATTTTAATATTACTTTTAAACTAATACAACAAAAATATTTTAAAATCAATTAAATAATAAATTAAATATTTTTATAATATTATTATATTTTAAATAATAAATTAAATTAAAATATTCTATTTTTAATATTAAAATTATTATGTTATTAATTAAAATTCCCCCCAAAGGGATTCATAACCCTAATTTTCGATTTTTTTTTTTTTTACCACACTTGATTAATTTAAGGCAAAGATACATAGTAGTCTTCATACAAAAGTAATGATATTTGTCTTGGTAACGTAATATGTGAACTATACATTTGATAAACATTATTAAAAGATGTTGCCAAATAATGAGCAACGTGGTTTGATCGACGTGGGATCCAACGTAAAATAACGGCATCAAATTTATTCTTCCAAAAGTTGTAATCACGAACCCAATTAGTGAGCAAATAATTATGTTGTGTCGCCTTTAGTATATTTACCAGATTCTGACAATCACCTTCAAAAATTACTCTTCTGAAACCTGAGACCCATGAATGTTGCATTGCTATGATGAGTGACTGTGCTTCTGCTTCCAGGCCCGACTGCACTTTATTTCCTTTGGCATTGACCAATGTTGCATGTTCCCCTTTCTCATTTCGGAATATCCAACCAGCTTTAGCCTCTGTGAGCGGGTTTATGAAGGATGCATCATAGTTACATTTGATATAACCTGGAGGTGGACGCGTCCATGCTGAGATAGGTATAGCTTGTTGTTTTTGTGACTTTAAAGGATTATTCATTCGCCAGTTGTCTGCTTCACAAATTGATCTTTGTACAATTTCCTCCCAGTCGTCCTCTTTGTTTTGGAATACAATCTTGTTCCGCATTTTCCAGATATTCCATAATAACCAGAATTGAAGGTTATCATCAGGCCTTCCTGTTGAAGATGCGAAGTTTGCAGATAATAGCTCATCAAGTTTCGTTAAAAAATTTGCATTATCATCTAAAAGGTTGACATTTGGGATTGGATTTGAGGCCCATATATGGAATATATGTGGACATGTAAAGAATAAATGAACTAGAGTTTCATCATTTCCACATGATGGACAGGCCGCGTCTGGGATTAAATGACGGCGTTTTATTTCGCTTTTTGTTGCCAAAATATTTGTAACTGATCTCCATAGAAAATGGCGTATTTGTGGTAGAATGTCAAGTTTCCAGATTTTGCCATGGAGTCCTGACGGTTGAACATTACCCTCATTTTCTTGCATTACCTGATGATGATATCGTGCAACTCGGTAGCCTGATCGTACTGTATAATTACCATCCTTTGCATATGCCCAAACTAATTGATCCTTTGTCTTGATGAAAGGGAGTTTTATTTGGGAAATTAATGTTGCATCATTTGGTGTGATCAAATCATTGAGCCTGTTAATATCCCAATTATTTGTCTCTCCAATTAAACTAGATACTCTGGTATCCGGTTGGAAAGTCGAAATCTTTGGGCATGGTGCTCTTGGTGGGTATGTTGGGAGCCATTTATCATTCCATATATGTATTGAATTTCCATCGCTAATCACAAAATTACATCCGGAATTAATCACTTCTTGACCAAGTAGTAAAGACCGCCAACCATAAGAAGGTTTTGTACCAAGTAGTGCATTGTGGATATTACCTGAACGAAAATATCGTCCTTTAAGTAACCTTGCTAATAAACTGTTTGGATGCTGTTTAATTCTCCAAATTTGTTTAGCTAGAAATGCCTTGTTAAATAACGCAATGTCACGAAATCCTAAACCCCCTTCATATTTAGGCATTGATAATTTATCCCAGCTCAACCAGTGCAAAGATCGCGTCGAAGTAGACGTACTTGGCTTCGACCACCAAAACCGAGCCATGAGCTTAACAATATCCTCTATAATTCCTTTTGGTAATTTAAAACAACCCATGGTATAAATTGGCATAGCGAATGCTATAGATTTCAGTAGGATTTCACGACCACTCAGTGATAAAAACTTTTTCGACCATCCTGCGGTGCGTTGTTGAATTTTGTCAACAATGTACTTAAAGAGGTCGATTTTCTTCGCTCCTATCATTTCAGGTAGGCCTAAGTATTTCCCCGTACCACCACCATTAAAGATTTGTAGCAAATGTCGGATTCTTGTTTTCTGAATCGAGCAAACTCTTGACCCTAATTTTCGATTTAAAGTATAAGAAATGATAACAAATCGCGTTTTAGTTTAACCAAAAAATTTTATGTTAAAATATTTTAATATTAAATTTTATGTAAAATATTTTTAATTTACTTTTAAACTAATACAACAAAAATATTTTATAATAAATTAAAATAATATATTAAATATTTTATAATATTATAATATTTAAACTAATAAATTAAATTAATATATTTTAAAATCATTTAAAATAATAGATTAAAAATTTTATAATTTTTTTTAGTTAAAACATAACATTTTTAATTTAATTTATTAATTAAAGTATTACAAATTGTAAAATATTTAATTTATTATTTAATTGATTTTAAAATATTTTTGTTATATTAGTTTAAAAGTATTATTAAAAATATTTTACGTAAGATTTAATAGTAAAAAAATTTTAACGTAAAATTTATTGGGTTAAACCAAAACGCGATTTGTTAGCGTTTTTATAATTTAAATTGCAAATTAGTGTTCTAAATCGCTTTGGGGGTAAAATGATGAGAACGAATAGTTGAAGGGGTCGGGTCCGAGCAATCTAAGTTCATGTGGAAATTAAAGAGCTCCAAATTTTAGGGAAAAATATTGGATGGACAAAGTTGAGGGGGTAGGGTAAGGAACAATCTAAGTTCAGGTGGGAAACTAAAGAGTTCTAAAGTTGAGGAGGAAAAAATTTGGATGAACAAAGTTGAGGGGGTTAGTGAAGTCAATCCAATAAACATTGCATGGATTTAAAGGGGTTCTTAGGGAGTGGGCCCCACTTTTTAGTAAGAGACAAGCTCTTTTGTCTCTTTATCTGGATCTGTTTCTTGCACTGTTTGTGGGCCCCATTGACACGTGGCGGTCCACGATTGGTCCGATATTTTTTTTAAGAAAATTAAAAAATAAGAACTCAATTTAAGAGCCTTTTGCATTGCACATGGTCTAAAGATTTTTTTTGTCACCAAGAACACAATGATTTAGATTAATAATTTCATAAAAGGGAAGAGAGGAGAGTTGCTCAAAGTGACAACTCTCTAGGTTACAATTAATGTTTTCATACTAACTTTGCAAAACCCTAAACACATGGATTTGTTACCAAACAATTCATTGGGCTTTTTTTTGGATTATCATGAACACTCTAATAGAACCCTATATCAAAACAAAAGGATGTGTTCCTACTAATACCTTCAGCTAACTGTGTCAAACTGTTAATTTTTATGCTAAAATAGACATTTAGTGATAGCTTGTTTTTTTTTTTTTTTTTTTAACAATATTATATTAGATTAGAAAGAAAAGCAAACCCATAAAGGGTAATACAAATCCCACAAAGGGAAGGTACAAACTCATAAAGGGTAATACAAATCCCACAAGGGGAAGATACTAGCCCAAAATGGGCATATGCTCTCAGAAAGAGAGGAAATAACAGTTCCTAAAAGGAGCGAAAGGAATCCTGAAGGACCACGGTTTCTAAAAAGATATAACTTTTTAGACCGGCAGCAGTTAACCCGAGGAGTCGGGAATTTTCGTACCGAGTAAATACCCGAACGAGTCTGCTCCTTTCTAACTAAATATAACCTGTTGACAAAGACAAAAAATATAATACAACCACCTAAACAACCGATATGAACAAAAACCGATATCCAAATTGTTGTATTTTACTCGCAAATTAAAAGTAAAGATCATCGATCAATTCAATTAACTTCCAAAAACGTAGAAAAGAAACATTATGGACGGACGAAATTGATAGTTGGAGGATGAGATAAGCCTCACTTTCACGTCCCAAAATTCGACAAGATCTTTCATTCAAATCCTCAGATCGTGGAACACTTGCTTTTCGTTTTTTCGTATCTTTTTTATGACTCGAATATATTGTTTTTTTCTTGCCAAATCGAATACTAACATTCAAGATGAATAAACTTTATTATTTTACTAAAATTTCCAGCTCCATACAATTAATATATCAAATGGCATATCTTGTATGTTTACTCGTGACTATTATCATATATATATATATATATATATATATAT
>OVBE01011516.1:0-14110 GCA_900406425.1 Iberis pinnata
TAACAATTATTATCCCCTCATGACAAATCTAACAATCAAACCCTGATTTCCCTAGGATACCCTAAAACCTAACTAGGAACTACTCAGACATTGACATGCAATCACAAATCAAAATCAAAGGAGAACACATAATTAAAACAAATAGATATATTAGAAAGGGTTCAGAAATGTTCTCCAAATATAGGTTGAATCTCCTCTCCCTCAATAATTCTCTCAGAAATAAAATAAAGCTTAGTTATAAAAACCTAAAACATAATGTATTTATAGGCTAAAAAAGTAAAATAACTGAAATAGGAAAATTGGAGTAAACTTGAGGACTTCATTGCAAATTTTGGAAAATTTCTACCTGATCTCGGGTATTCCAGGAGCAAATGTCCAATCGGGCACTTCTTTGCCAGATCGTGCACTCCATGATATGTCTGCACGATCTTCTTCTGCGAGTCAACTTGACCAGTCTTCAGTAAAATAGTCATAACTTTTTATTCCACCAATGGATCAACTTGAAACAACTTCCATATGAAAGCTAACGCACGTGGATATCTTGTGTCAAAATTTAAGCTTCATCCAACGGTGGGAACATCTTCAAACATTGCTAAACTTCTGACCCTTATGCTGGACTCTGCATCTGCATATGTCAATTTGCATCCGTTTCGTGCAGAAATCCGTCTTTTTGTTCCAAAAAACCCAAACACCTAGAAAACCTGTACAAGATATCAAATTGCAAGGAAAACACTCAAATAACGCTTAATAGCAAACATAAATGTTCACTAGAAAGCGTTAAAACCGAGTAATATCACCCTTCACGAGCAAAATGTTGAAGTAGTTGAAAAGGAAGTAAGCTACATTAATAATTAGGGACAAAGGGTGTACAATTATGGGTACAATTCAGATTTCAAAAAGACTCACCCGAATCTTTTCTGGAGAAGCACTAATGTAGAAAATCCTCAAGATCATATCTACCCATAGCAACACAATACTTTTGAGCAAAATTCCAATTAAAGTGGTTTTTTTAACAAATCTCTCAGCATGTATTTCAGCAGAGCAACTCAACGGAGATGATGCTTAAACGACTTTTGGAAGGGAAAAAACAATCCCAAAGAGAAGTAAGGGAACTAAACCAGAAGTTGGAAGTCCCCTCTACACATGTAAAGCACCTTGATACTCAAGTAGCTTGGATTTAGAATCTATAAATAAACAAGCTAGTGTTTTACCTGGAAAGGTTGAAGATAATACAAAAAAATATCGTAAGTCAATAGTTGCTGATTTGATAGAAGAACCTGGTGATTTGGAGAGTAATGCAGAGGTTGAAAAGTCTGAAAAAGATGCAGAAAATGATGCAAACTTTGGAGATCGATCGATCCAAGAAACTTCATGGTAAGAGATCGAACGAGCACCGAGAGATCGATCAGGCACAAAGAAAAAAATTTCCAGGGAAAAATGATCGATCGTTCTGGATCTACGAGAAGAAGAAACCAAGCAAAGAGATCGATCGATCCTCGACCGATCGATCATGCATGGTTTATCCAATCTGAAAAACACAAAGGTCGATCAATCCCTTCAGAGATTGATCGATCCCTCTCTTCACAATACTGTTATTCCTACAATGGCCAACAAACCATGAGTTCCTTACTTAGTGCAACCTCCAAAGCCTAGACTAGAATTTAAAGATTGAGAGATGATAGGGAAGCATCCAAATCGACTTAGGAAGCTTCATAAGCTACAAGATCCTGGGAATTTTTGGTTCCCTGTTCAATCAATGAGGTAGAATTCACAGACTCTCTTTGTGATACTGGAGCTAATGTGAACGTCATGTCAATAATTGTTGCAGAGAGATTGGAAATTTCTGGTATCACACCATCTAAGACAACCTTTAGGCTTGCAAATGATTCTATTGTATCTTCGAGTGGTTTTAACTCTGATCTATTGGTACAACTTGAGAGTTGTCTAGTTCCTATCGATTTTCATGTCTTGGAGATGAATGGGAATTCATATGAACCTTTGGTTCTAGGGAGACCTTTTCTTGCAACTGTGGGAGCTGTTGTTGAGCTCCCTAATCAGCGTTTATCTTTAACAAAGATTAAGAAAAGGGTTTTCTATCCAGCATGTCCTCCAAAGGGTATATCCAGACTCTCTATGTTTATAGAAAAGAGGATGAAACATGAATCTCTCAGATCGAGCCTAATCCTAAGGGTGCAATTGATGAAGTCTTGTATAAAGAAGCTCAAGTGACAACAAGGCGTGCAATTCCAAAGGCCAAGGAAAACGAGAAGGTGAAACCGAAGAAGGCCAGGAGAGACTTTCAAGTGACTTTGATTCCTCATGCAATAATTGAAGATGCAATTGAGTATAAGATGAAAAGCAAGGGTTTTTGAAAACCCTTCTCAAAGGTTAGAGCATCCTTCACCCTAGAGCTTAAGGAGAAAAGAACAAGTGCTGCAAAGGATGTGATGAGTAAGCATCTGAAGCTGAAGATGTCAGATTTTGGGGCTTGTTATGGAGCATCTCCTGATGCTAATCCAATCCCAGCTTAGAGGTAAGTACTGTCAAGCTTAGTGACGTTAAACAAGTGTTGAATTGGAAGACAACCCACTATTGGTGTTTTATATTTAATATTGAGTCAGTTTTGTTTTTAATTCCTTACCTATTTTTTTAGTTTTGAGTTCTCTGTGAATTAGGATATTTTTGGTAAAGGATCTTCAAATTACTCCGGATTATCTCTTTTCTATTTTCATTCCTAATCATCTCACTTGAATTGTTGGTTATCTTCATGGTTTCTCTCTTTATTCTTGCTAATGTATATTAGTATTGCTAAGATCATTGCTCACCATTAACCATTTTTCTTGATGTTTTGACTTTAATTGAATTTAGACATATGATCAGTTGGTTTTTCATTAAGTATCTCTTGATTCTTGCCAATTTAATTAGTATTGCTTGATCGTTTCTCTTTACTTACCAACTTGATGATGCCTTTCACATATGATTCTTGATAATTATTCATTAGTATTGCTCGATAATTGTGCTCTTAATGATTTCTCTTTCAAGTGATTCTTGTTTAACTCTTCAGTTAGCATTGCTCAATCATTATACAATCATTCTATGATGTGTTTGAAAACGAAAGAACTTTAATACTTCTCTTGAGTGTTTGTTCTTTTTGCAGTCATAGCGGATATATGCAACAACTGGATAACGCGAGGTAGCAAGTTTGGAGCGGATTTCAGATTGAGGGAAATTCACCATTAGTAGTTTCTCTTCAGTTGAACTCACAGTATTTTACTTTTATTTCATCTATTTCAGACTCATCTACTGATTCAGGTTTTTCTATTTCCTTCTCTTGGATTTATTTTCACACCGGGATGATATGAAGTAAGTATGGTGGAGGGTGTAATGATACTAAATCTGTTTTGATGTTTTGTCTTTTGGTGAAATTTTTTCAAATTTTTGGTTTTTAATTAGATGAGTCTAGTCGAGTCGAAGGAATAATGACCACAATATATGATAATTACTAGCCTAGTGTGAGTTCAGTTTCATTTTCTACTTGACTATTGACTTAGATTAACTGCTGGATTTAGGATTGGAACTCCATTGACTGATTGATATGCCTTTGAAAGTTCTGATCTTTTGAATTGTTGATAATTTAATGCTAGCTCATTTTTCATATGACTTAATTTTCTCTTAATTCTCTTAATTATGGTGTTGGTATACTTTGAAAGCTAGGTTCCTTGCTCTTCAGTTCTCTGTACAACTGACAAGTTCTTTCATTATGATCCGGATCATTTATCTCCTTCCCTTGAAATAAAAAATGGTAAAAGAGGGATTGAACAACGAACTTCGAAGTCTGTTTCCTCATCCCATAAAACTCGCTGCTAAAAGAAAAAGAAGGAAGAAAGAAGTAAGAAAAGAAAAGTGAAAAGGAAGTGAGAAAAAAGGGAAAATGGTCAAGATCAGAAGTCGATTGATGCTCTGTTTAGTATGGGCGCTTTGATAGAAGAAGAGGTAATTAAGTGCACTGATCGATACTTCATAAGTAAGAATGCACCATTTATATTTGAATGAATTTAATGAGCTGGTTGAGATTATTTTATAGTTTGATTGATTAAGAATTTAGAGTAGAATGCATGTTGTTAGTTATGTGGTGGTAATCACTCTATTTGCAGTAGTTGTCTAAGATTAGTGTCTTTAGTTTTTGATACATGAATTTGGGGTTTCTGAGATTCTGCGAGTTCCTATGTGGTCCTTTTCAAATCTCGTCACTAGAATTGGTCTTGTTTTACTTGAGACAAGCAAAGATTTAAGTCTGGGAGAGTTGATATTCCTCGATTTTGATACATAATAGAGGGCATTTATGTATGCTATTTTGCATTATCTGAGCGTTTTCCTTGTATATTTGGAATATTTTCATGATTCTAGGTGTCCAGGTCATTTTGGAGCAAAATAATGGATTTCAGAGCACTTTAGAAAAATACAGAATCTGCTCGAACAGAATGTCTGATCCTAGAATTCTACGAGCTTATAGATCGATCGATCCCCACTTGGATTGATTGATCTAATTTTATCAACGCCCGATCGATCCTTATAAAGCCTGATCGATCTCCGTACATGAGAAGATTTTAAAGAAAGCCAAATTACAAGATCTTCCTCAAGCTTATCAAGTTTTCTTTATTTGATTTATTTTCCTTTTTTCACTATAAAAGCCTTGTGGCTTGGTTTTATCACGTTTTGTTTTATTCTAATTTTTACTGAGGGAGACGAATTACACTAAGAGATTTGGTTTAGAAATCTGATCTAGTCTAGATGTGTAAATGTCTTTGCTTACAGGAGTATTGTCTTAGATGTTTATGAACATATCAAATTTGAACTTAATGCATGACTAAATTATCTAAATATGGCGGGAGTTTGTCGTTAGTAATTCGAACATAGGGATCTATACTACTGTGATATGTTCTTTGCAGTGTATTTAAGAAATTAAATTTTAAATCTATCAGAATTTTGGCACCGTTGTCGGGGACCTATACAATGCATTTTAAGTTTTCTTTAGATTCTAGCCTTAGATTTTTATTTCTACAGTACTCATCTCGTTCTTTCTTCTTGATTTTGTCTATCAAACTTGATACACTCATGTTTTAACCCAAATATATTCAATAAAAGTGCACAACAAACACAGTAGTATAAGTCATCCCTAGATTGAAGAAGTTAATGAGCAAAAGAGGAGTACCAGTAGAGACATATAGTTAAAGTCTTATCTATTTCGTGACACTTCTGCAATTTGAGAAACATTAAGATCTCGTTAAATAGAAAAAAGATCACTTATCAATTTAACATAAAATAGAACATAGTTCATATCAATTTATATTAGTTTTATCACTTTAACTAAGGTCGATGCTTCTGAGACGAAAGCCACACGATTAAAGAGCATAAGAGTAACATCCCAACCCGTGAATCCGGCCCATTTTGTTTTTGATTGCAAAACCCAAGGAGTTGTAAATAAAAGCCCACCAGAGTCCATTTTAGAATCCATAAACCCTAAGCCCACTCTTCTAAAGTTATAAAAATAAACATAAGAGAGGAATTGAGAACCCTAGCCACCTTTTCTCTCTTCTCGTTCTCTCCTCTTCTTCTCCTGCGCCAAAACCAGCTTCTCAGCGAAACCCTAGCCGTACAATAGACTTCTAGAGTCGTTAACACTCACCAGAAGAAGAAGCATCTATCCCTATGCTGAAAAAAATTCTAACAGTGTCAGGAAAAGTCATAAAAGGTTGGGTAAACACCCATATACTATCACGAAACTTTATGGGTAAGTGCATCTCCTTCCTATCTACCTATCAGCGAAAGCGGTTCATCATTTCTATTTGTATTTTGAGAGTTAAGCCTATTTCACCAAGAGATATCAGTGCGAACGCATCTGCAACCATTCAGAGGAAAACACATGTTTGGAAGGGTAAAATTTATATGATATGGATGATTTTTGGATGACAGATAGAGGACATCCATATCTTCAATCTGAACGATGGGATATTGAAACAAACGGTTAGTATTAGAGTTATTCAATCATCTATTAGCATCTTCGGTTTGGTCAGATTTCCAGATATGTCAGTTTGGAGTTTATGAGTTGTTTGGACCACCTAAAGGACTTGGACTGGTTTGATACTTCACGACAATATGCTAGACTCGTATATCTACCTACTGGTGTAAATAAATAGTAGTTTGGAGCTCGTCTTCATGGGAAAAGGTGTCATCGAACCAGCATCTTCAAATCTATCCAAGGGAGGTTTGTTCTAGTCTTCAAGGATAAGGTGAGGGTTAGTGTAGGATTTCTCTCATCGCCCTCTTTTCGCTAATGCTAAGTTTATTTAAGACTAAAACTATAATAATATTCATTGATATATGATGGTTGTAGTATGTAAATCAATGAATCGTTATAGGGTATAATAACCCATTCACATAGAAGAGTAGGTTGTATGTCTAGTGTTTGTGCGTGGTAGAGATATCGAGACACTGGTTAGACAGGGGTGACGCGTTTGGATGAGGGCCATTCTTACGTCCTGCGGTGTGCTCACGTAAGGGATGGTGACGAGCCGGACACGCCGCTATGCCCGGTCGACGGACCACCTACGTCTGGAAGTACGTCAAAAGCTTATGAGCCGGAACGTTTACAGTCGTTTACTGTGAGAAGCGTCTGGAGAGATCAGGGGTTGAGAACCTCTCGCAAACTCTCAGACGGCGGAGCAGTCGCTGAAGCTGCTAGGAAAATTGGTTGTAATGTGTGATGGCGAGCCTTAAGTTTTTTTGTGTGTGTTTTAGGCTTAAACTTGCTTGGTTGAGTGCAAAGTTGGTTGTGAGAGATCCATGGATTCTTGGAATCCACTCTCACTGAGTAAACTCATGTTTGACGAGTTTTCTCACCCCTTTTCCCTTCACATTTTCCTTTTCAGGTGAACGTAACGAATAAAGTAGAGTGGGATCTCGAAGTGCTGGTTTTTTGGATTTTAGTTTGTCTTTTTTAATTTAATACTTTTTGTTATTTTTAAAGAGATTTGTTAACCGGATTTACGGTTTGTTGAGATGTTGGTTATTTAATGATTTTATTTGAAATAAAAGTGAATTTTCGGTTCCAAAGTTAGTTAATAGACTGATTGACCCTAACAGGAAAATCAGGATGTTACAATTTGGTATCAGAGCCTAGGTTTGTCAAACCGGTTTTGTCACGGGAGGCAGTCCTGAGGTAAAAGTTATCAAAAATTGAATTTTGTTATAACGAGCTTTCCGAAGTTAGATTTTTGAATAAAATTGGGATGGAAATTTCCAAAGATAAAATCCAGCACACAGGTCTATTCTTTTATAGTCGTTATGTTTTTCTTGTTTTAGAGTAAAGCCTAACCAGCTTGTTGTGCTAGTTACTTCGAGGAGAATGCAAGGGTAAAGGAAATTATCGTGGCGTATTCGCATGTGTTGAGTTGTTACAAGACTTGACATATGGGTTGAGCAAGACAAAGAAAACATCAGCTGGATATTGCTATTTCAATGGATGACCACAACTAAGAAGGAGTACCAATGGAACGATAGTCATCATAGGTCATTTAACCACATCACTGGATTTGGTCTAAGGTGAAAGGAACGCTAAGGACCTTGAGGTTTAAGGACGAAATCTCATTCTACAAAGAGTAAAAAGCTTTAGAGGGAACAACATCCCATGTAGGCTCAATGGTTTCCTACTAATAGATCGTAGGTGCGACTTTTGGAAAGTTTTGGGAAGTATGCAGCTAATGACATCAAACCATACATAAGCACGAGTGGTAAGTGCCAATGGATGGTCGAGTTAGACCAATTCCCATAATGGAAATGGGATGCAGAGATGACTTCTTTTGGAAGAGTGGTCGTTACTCTTCATCGAAGTTAAGCAGTGGAGTTCTCCTAGTAGGATCTTTGAGTCGTTTGACATTTCCATTGCACTGGGAATACATTTAGACTTGTCGTCAAAGTTGGACACTTTAAAGCTTGGATGGAAACCAAGTGGAGGAGAACCATCACCTTGAATTCGAGGACGAATTCATTTTTAAGTGGGGGAGAGTTGTAACATCTCAACCCAGTAATCCGGCCATTTTTTTATTGCAAAACCCAATGAGTTGTAAATAAAAGCCCATAAGAGCCCATTTTGGAATCCATAAACTCTAAGCCCACTCTTCTAAAGTTATAAAAAGATTCATAAGAGAGAGGTAGAGAACCCTAGCCACCTTTTCTCTCCTCTCTTTATCTCCTCTTCTTTTCCTGCACCGAAACCAGATTCGCAGCGAAACCCTAGTCGTGCAATAGACTTCTAGAGTCATTAACACTCACTGGAGGAAGAAGCATCTATCGCTATGCAGAAACAGATTCTAATAGTGTCAGGAAAAGTCATAAAAGGTTGAGTAAACACCCATGGATTGTCACTAAAATTTCTGGGTACGTGAATCTCCTTCCTATATACCTATCAGCGAAAGCGGTTCATCGTTTAGATTTGTATTTTGAGAGTTACGCCTGTTTTACCGAGAGGTATCAGTGCATAACGAATCTGCAACCAGTCAGAGGAAAACGCATGTTTGGAAGGGTAAAACTTATCTGATCTGGATGATTTTTGGATGGCAACTAGAGGTCATCCATATCTTCAATCTGAATGGTGGGATATTGAAACCAACGGTTAGTATTAGAGTTATTCAGTCATCTATGAGCATCTTCGGTTAGGTCAGACTTCCAGATTTGTGAGTTTGGAGTTTATGAGTTGTTTGGACCACCTAAAGGACTTGGACTGGTTTGATACTTCATAGGAGTATTCTAGACTCGTATATCTACCTACCGGTGTTAATAAATAGTAGTTTGGAGCTCGTCTTCATGGGAAAAGGTGTCATCAAACCAGCAGCTTCAAATCTATCCAAGGGAGGTTTGTTCTAGTCTTCAAGGCTAAGGTGAGGGTTAGTGTAGGAAATCTCTCATCTCCCTCTTGTCGCTTATGCTAAGTTTGTTTGAGACTAAAACTTGTGTGCTATAATAATATTGATTGATATATGATGGTTGTAGTATGTACATCAATGAATCATTATAGAGTATAATAACCCATTCACATAGAAGAGTAGGTTGTATGTCTAGTGTTTGTGCGTGGTAGAGATACCGAGACACCAGTTAGACAGGGGTGATGCGTTTGGATGAGGGCCATTCTGACGTCTTGCGGTGTGCTCATGTAAGGGATGGTGACGAGCCCGACATGTCGCTATGCCCGGTCGACGGACCACCTACGTTTGGAAGTACGTCAAAAGCTTCCGAGCCGGAACGTTAACGATCGTTTACTATGAGAAACGTCTGGAGAGATCAGGGACCTCTCGCAAACTCTCAGACGGCGGAGCAGTCGCTGAAGCTGCATAGGAAAATTGGTTGTAATGTGTGNTTATGAGAAACGTCTGGAGAGATCAGGGACCTCTCGCAAACTCTCAGACGGCGGAGCAGTCACTGAAGCTGCATAGGAAAATTGGTTGTAATGTGTGATGGCGAGCCTTAAGTTCGTTTGTGTGTGTTTTAGGCTTAGACTTGCTTGGTTGAGTGCAAAGTTGGTTGTGAGAGATCCATGGGTTCTTGGAATCCACTCTCACTGAGTAAACTCATGTTTGACGAGTTTGCCCACCCCTTTTTCCTTCACATTTTTCTTTTCAGGTGAACGTAACGAAACGTAATGATTAAAGCAGAGTGGGAATTCGAAGTGTTGGTTTTGGGGATTTTAGTTTGTCTTTTCGGAATTTAATATTTTTTGTTATTTGTTATTTTTAAATAGATTTGTTAACCGGATTTACGGTTTTTAAATAGATTTGTTAACCGGATTTTCGGTTCCAAAGTTAGTTAATAGACTGATTGACCCTAACGGGAAAATCAAGATGTTACAACAAGTTATCATAAATTTTCACAGCCCACATAATGATGTTATAATGAGAGGCTCATGATATTACTAAAAGGTTGTTAGTTGTGAAAGCTCCGTAGTTTTGATATTTAG
This sequence comes from Iberis pinnata, assembly GCA_900406425.1. NCBI lineage: Eukaryota > Viridiplantae > Streptophyta > Magnoliopsida > Brassicales > Brassicaceae > Iberis > Iberis pinnata. The sequence goes on from OVBE01011516.1 coordinate 10,010, forward strand.
TCCAATGAACTACCAATATAACACTTAACCCATCACAATGGTATATATTATAAGGTACGACTTGGCTGTAGAATGAACAATTATTAGGAACGGACGAATATGAGTTTGGTCTAAGAATTAGTAACATTTTGATTACGATTGAATCTTCAAAGCACTCTCCATCAGAATAATTTTTCACATAACCCATAGGATACAAGGGATCAAATGGCACAACTCTTTCATGATTGAGGTGTTCGTACTGTTGCATAAACAAATCAAGGTTGAAGCCATTTTCCAGTTGAGGGAAATGAATTAAATCTCATATTTAAGGAGCTTTTGGTTACTTGAATGAATTTGTTGTCTTGGCCATAAATCTGACTTACAATTATTCAGAGAAAACCATGCTCAAGAAAAAGGAGACATGCTTTTGCATTAAGAGTAAGCCATCCTTGAGTTGAAGGAGTTAATGAGTCAAAGAGGAGTACCAATAGAGACATATATATGGTTGAAGGCTTATATTTTTTTTTCAATTTGAGAAGCATCAAGGTCTTAAGTAAAACATAACTCATTTCCATAGCCTTGTAAAATCGGCCATTTGTTTGGTTATTTGACCACTTTAACTACAACATTTAATGCTTCCGAGGCGAAAGCCACTCATTTAAAGAGGAAGTTGGCCAAGAATGATGCTATAGTGAGCTTCCAAAGGGCTCATAATATGACTAAAAGCTTGTCGGCTGTGAAAGTCTACAGAATCATGCACCATCCAAGAAGCTCCCTTAAGTTTTGATATTTGGTCTCATGAGCTACCAATATAGCACTTAGACCCATCCAAATGGTATTATATGAGACTGAACCATTTCTAGGAGAAGAGCTTGGGCTATGAACCAATATTAATTTTGAGTATTTTGGAATCTTCAAATAAAAGCACTCTCCATTAGATCAAATTGTTTTCTTTCAAACGTTGAGCATGATTTGATTTTTCACGTCTCAACATACAAATTCTTTTATGGATGAGGTGTCTTTATATTTTTGAACAAGGTGACTATACTTTGCTTAATTAAATAAAATACAGAAGAAAGCAATTTTCTGGCTGAGGGAAATGAATTAAAGCCATTCGCATAAAATAAACATAATATGGTCAACTTATATTTGTTATTCGAAGCAAGGAAGTATCCAGATGTTTTATTGATGATAACATTAAGATGTTTTACAAAACCAGAAAAATATAACACAAAGCCCAAAAATTTCGACTATATCGACTTGAAGATATTACGCAAAGAAGAAAACGATAAAAAGACAAACAACATGGACATAATAAAAGCTAGTAATGTGAACGACCCTCCAATGAAATAGGAGATAGCCAAACTAGACACCCACATTGAAGAACCAAGTTCCAACCTAGCTGCAAGCTCCAAAGAAGGCTAGACAACCAACCTTGTAGATAACATCCTACGATGAATAGATACTACCTCTAGGATAAAGAACGCATAGACTGTTATTCTGAGCCAAGGGATCCTAGACTATAGCAGGAACACTAGTAGAGGCTTAGGAAAGGGGAAAGGTGAAAACTCATTAAGAGAAGAACATGAAATGCTATAATAGAAGTCTCACAAAGAAAAGGCTTCGATCACACCAAACACGTAGATACAAGGAGCGTAAAACCTCAAACAACATAAACTGACTTGTGTAGACGAAAGCTAAGGATCAAAACTGAAGATGAATACCATGAGCTAACCAGACCAAAGATAGAGCAAAACCAACCTGCCAAAGGGAAGAAAAGGCCAACAACACCTGTAAATCAAAGGCTAGCCGAACACAAAGAACCAAGATCCTAAATCTAAACCCACATCCAAACTATAAGCACCTAATCAAGAAATAGAGAAATCCTAACAAGGAACTCCAAAAACATAAACAAAACCAAACATCAACCAAAGGTGATGTGATCGTAGATGGACCAAAACCTGAACCGGAGCTTGAACCATAGCAGCTTAAACCTGAAAAGAAGATCACGAGATCAAAGGCAAGAGAGCTAGCTAATCAGGCCCACGTGATGCAACATTCAGAAGGAGAAGATCAAGCTTGCAACATCTATAAGATGTTCAGGCTTGACGTTCCACAAGAACCAGATCTCTGATCAGTTAGCTACGTGGGTAATGTATGTACTCTTTTGTCCTTAGTCGAGATGATCACTTTTTCCCGCATTGGATTTTTGGTCAATCACTAAGGTTTTAACGAGGCACTTTATCCACTTCGTTAAAGCTTTCTGAAAAGAATTTGGAATAAGTATTTATTTATTTAAATAAATACTTGGCGAAAATAAAGGAGATCTTTTAGAAGCTGAAACTTGCCTTCCAAGGCTTATCTTCTAGAAGCTGATTTCCATTTCCATTTCTTATTGGGATTTCCCTTTTCTTTTAGTATTTCTTTTTATTTTCCTTTAAGGAATGGGAAACTGATTTCCATTTCCATTTCTTATTGGGCTTTCCCTTTTCTTTTAGTATTTCTTTTTATTTTCCTTTAAGGAATGAGATATGTTAGAAAATCCCTAGGCTCATGTGCCTATAAATAGGTTTCGAACCCTTCTCTATTNTATTTTATTTGTTTGAGAAAAACAATTTAATTCTTCTTGCTCATTGGATTTAGAATCCCGACAACCTACATCTGTAAGAGATCCGGGAAGCCTACATAATCTTGATTGTTTAATTCATAAAACAATCAAGTTTCTCCATCAAAATCTATTCACAAACATCCCACAAACACCACAAAACCATCAGCTAAGACTTTCTTCAAAAGTCTCGGCCATATCGTCCTATCGCACCAACCGAGAGATCGAGCCAACCACCTAGGTTGTTACCGTTCCATACCGAGGCATCCTTGTCCGTTTGCCGAGCCAACCAGGCCATCGGGCCATACCGCAAGCCATCAAGACCTGTCTGAGACAATTCCAAGCCTTGTCCGAGGCTATCCAAGTCTGTCCGAGACATATTCCAAGTCCGAGACAGCTCGATATCAAGCTGTTTGGCTGTTGTTCTTCGAGTCTTTGCCAGAGTTGATCCGGGAGTCTATCAAGTGGTATCAAAGCCAACTCTGTACCAAAGGCTGAGCAAAACCCTAACCCTAATCTCTTAATTTTTTCCAAAAGTTTTTGGTTTTTAGGTTAAAGAACCCTAGGTTTTAGTTGTCTTATTTTCGTTAGGTTAGATTAAAGAACCAGAATTTTGCTTTGAATTAGGTTGTTAGATTGCTTGAATTCATCTAGTTTAGGTTAAAGAATTAGAATCTTGAATTTTCATTAGGTTTTTAGTTGTTTTAAAATCATCTAGATTAGTTTAAAGAATTAGAATCTTGAAATTGCATTAGGTTATTAATCTAATTTTCTTTTTTAGATTTCATATAGAACACTTAGAAATTTTCAGAAATTGAATATATCGAAGTTTTTATGTTGTTTGTTTGTTTTCTTCGAACAAATTACTGGTGCAAGTTTCTTGGTATTTCAGGTACCATGGAACTTTCTGCAGAAGCAATGGAAACCCTGAACCGATTGATGGGTCAACAAATTCAAGAAAACAACGCGATCTTGTTGCAACAAATAGAGCAACTCAAAAGCAAAGTTGAATCAATAAGCCTAGAAAAGAAGAAAAGAACTCGAAGTGATGGGCATTCAAGTCCAACTCCTACGCCTTCTGAGTTCAACATAATTGCAAAAGGAAAAGGACACATAGGAGAGTCCTCTAAACCGAAGAAAGACGACTCATCCTTCAGAGCTAGATCTGGTCCGAGAATCACCAGAAACCGAGACCAACATCAAGGGTCAGACCGTGTGTCTTCTGAAGAAGAGGAGGTGTCGGACCATAGTTATGGTAGCACCATCAGATATAGAGCTCCAAGGAATAACCGAGACTTCCATGATCCTTCACATCAGCAGTTGAAGCACATAAAGATCAAGTTCCCATCATTCCTAGGCACGAATGAACCTGAAGTCTATCTAGACTGGGAAAGGAAGATGGAATCCAATTTCCTATGCCAAGGAACCTACAACATAAACAAATTCAAAATCGCTGTTTTAGAATTCAGTGGTTATGCTTTGTTATGGTGGGAAAAATTGGGAATAATTAGACTAAG
>OVBE01011517.1:0-14107 GCA_900406425.1 Iberis pinnata
TATGATGATGAGATTGCAGAGTATCATGCCGACGCTAATAGGGCCAGCTCAGTCTAGTTTTATTCCGGGGAGGCTAAGTACTAATAATATTGTTATTGTCCAGGAAGCTGTTCATTCAATGCGGCGTAAGAAAGGGGGGAGTGGCTGGATGTTATTGAAGCTGGACCTTGAGAAAGCATATGACCGAATAAGGTGGGATTTCCTTGAAGATACTTTGTTAGCAGCTAACCTGCCAGATAAGTGGGTGTCATGGATTATGAGTAGTGTGACAGGGGCATCTATGAATGTACTTTGGAATGGGGAGAAGACTAAGTCTTTTCAACCAACAAGAGGACTTCGTCAGGGGGATCCACTATCACCGTATGTGTTTGTGTTATGTTTGGAGAGGCTATGTCATCTAATACAGAGTGCGGTAGACAATGGTGAGTGGAAACCAATACGGTTATCACAAAGAGGTCCTAAGTTGTCTCATCTCTGTTTTGCCGATGATTTGATCCTCTTTTCTGAAGCTAATGTTGCACAAATTGGGGTTATTAGAAGCATTCTTGAGAAGTTTTGTGCTGCTTCTGGACAGAAGGTGAATCTGGATAAGTCCAAGATCTTTTTTTCAAGCAACGTCAATTGTGAGCTTGCCCACTCGATTAGCTTGGCTAGTGGTATTCAGGTTACCCGAGATTTGGGAAAGTATTTGGGCTTGCCAATACTACACAAGCGCATTAATAAGAATACTTTTGGGGAGGTTGAGGAAAGGATATCAACTCGGTTAGCAGGATGGAAAAGCCGAATGTTGAGCTTTGTGGGACGGGTCACACTAACGAAGGCAGTGTTATCTTCGATACCAGTTCATACTATGAGCACCATAGCCTTGCCGTGTTCTACTTTGGAGAAACGGGATAAGTACTCGAAGAGTTTCGTATGGGGGAGTACTTCTACGCAACGAAAACAACATTTGATATCTTGGGATCGAATTTGCAAACCTAAAGCCGAGGGTGGGCTTGGTATTCGAAAAGCTAAGGATATGAATATTGCATTACTATCTAAGATGGGATGGCGTTTATTGAGAGATAAGGACAACCTTTGGTCCAAAGTGTTGCGGGCTAAGTACAAATTGGGTGATGAGCATGATACTTCTTAGACATTACCGAGAGGGAGTTGGTCGGCACTTTGGAGGAGTGTGATGCTCGGGTTACGGAAAGTGGTTTTACCGAGTCTAGGTTGGGTTGTTGGTGATGGAAGATCCATTGATTTCTGGTCGGATAAATGGTGTTTATCTATGCCTTTGAGAGAGTTGGCTCATCAACCGATACCAGCGTCTATTCTTGGTATGAAAGTGAGTGAGATGTGGGATGAAGGTCGAGGTTGGCGGTGGGATTTGATCACTCCATATGTTGACCAGATCATTAAGTTACACTTGGCCTCTCTTGTTGTTGATAATGTCACGGGGGCTCTCGATAATTTGTCATGGCGGTCCAATGCGAGTGGGGAATTTACAGTGAGCTCGGCTTATGCTTTCTTGTCTTGTAAGAAAGCTACAGGTCATGATATGTCTCGTTTTTTTGATCGGGTATGGCGCGTGATCTCGACTGAGAGGGCACGGTGCTTTATGTGGATGATTACACAACAATGTATCATGACGAACCAAGAAAGGTACAGGCGCAAACTTTGTAATACGAGTCTATGCCAAATATGTCGTATGGGTGATGAAACTATTTTGCATATTTTGCGGGATTGTCCTTCAATTGAGGGTATATGGAGGAGGATAATACCAAGTAATAAGAGTCACCGGTTTTTTTGGAGCAGATTTGTTGGATTGGGTGTATTATAACCTAGGTGATTCAACATTGGTTAATGGTGTAGCTTGGTCCACTCTTTTTACGATTACAATATGGTGGAGCTGGAAATGGCGGTGTGGCAATGTGTTTGGTGAAGTTGCTAGGTGTCAAGATCGCACACAATTTGTCAAAGACCAGGCGGGTGAAATTTGGCGTGGTCATGGAAGTACCTCTCGGGTAGAAAGGTTGATATCATGGAATATGCCGAGTGTAGGGTGGGTTAAACTGAGTAAAGATGGAGCTTCACATGGTAACCTGGGTCAGGCAACGGCTGGAGGAGTAGTTCGGGATCCTAGTGGTAATTGGTGCAAGGGTTTTGCGCTTAACATCGACATTTGTTCAGCACCTTTAGCTGAGCTATGGGGAGTTTATTACGGTTTGTGTATTGCTTGGGATCAAGGTTTCAGGCAAGTGGAGATGGAGGTTGATTCGGAGTTGGTGGTGGGTATACTAAAGTCGCGAATTAGTAATTCACATCCTCTCTCTTTCCTAGCACAGTTGTGCTATGACTTTATCTCGAAGGACTGGACGGTCCGTATCTCACACGTTTATCGGGAAGCTAATCGCCTTGCAGACGGCTTAAAGAATTATGCTTTCTCTCTTTCTCCTGGTCTTCATTTATTAGATGTTTGTCCAGATTGTGTTCGATGTATTAGTCTTGACGATGTTGCGGGTTTTGGTTCGGTTAGACATGTTGTGGTTTGAGTTTTTTCACTTGAGTTTTGAATAAATTTGGGAGGCTTTCTCCCTGTTTCCTACCAAAAAAAAATGTCATAGTCTATGTAACTAACACTAAATTTGGTCAAATTTAACGGTTTTTGTTATTTTTTAGAAATATAATTTTTAACATATATACATATATTTTATTTATGCTATCATATAAAAACGTTATTTCGTGATGTTTATGCAACAATTCAAAATTTAAAATATGTTCACATATAAGATTATAGTTAGGATAGTGACAAAAAAATTTCTTATGATATGGATTTTCGTTCGAACTCTTCTAGTGGTATGCAAATGGGTCTGGCCCCTAAAGAGGCCTAGAAAACAAACTCGTGCCTAATCACACGCCTTGCCGTTTCTCTTATTATTTGGAAAACTGTATTACGTTTTTTTGCCTCTTAGTCTACGAACAGAGCTTCAAATTACTGATCACCACGTTGCGAATATCCGATCTACGTCTTCCTGCGCCACATAATTCTCAGATTTTCTGCAAACCTCTGCAACATCCGATCGTTAACGGCCACCGCCGATTCCCGGTAAAGATGAATGACGGAGATGTGTCGAGGCAGATCCAGCAGATGGTGAGATTTATCCGCCAAGAGGCGGAGGAGAAGGCAAACGAGATCTCGGTCTCCGCTGAAGAAGTAAGTTCTTAGTGTGTTTTTGGATCTTATGATTTCTCTATGCTTCAAGTCGTATTGATCCTTGTATTACTCTATTCCATTTTGGTATTCAATTGTCGGAAGCGGTTTTATCTGATTTTCGTCGATCCGGTTGTTTGAATATCTGTAGGAATTCAACATTGAGAAACTGCAGCTAGTTGAGGCGGAGAAGAAGAAGATCAGGCAAGATTATGAGAAAAAGGAGAAGCAAGCAGATGTTCGCAAGAAGATGTGAGTGTTCAATTGAATAACTGATCGTCTGATTTCACTCTTTGATCTTGACTTAGTTTAAGCTGGATCGCCTTATGTTTTAGTTTACAGTACCTCTGACATTTGAAATTTAGAAGCCTATTACCTGTAGATTCGCAGTTTGTACTTGATTTCAACTTGTAATTTTCATAGTTTCTCTTGAATAGTCTGGTATAGTCTGTTAGGAAGAATTGAAGACAGTTGACTTCACATCCCAATCTTCATACTTCAGCAATTAGTAAAATATAAGATTATGGTCTACTGGGTTGATTTAGCTTCAGGAAATATCAACTGAAAAAGATTTACCCCATTTGTTTCTTTAGTTTTGATTGGAGAGAATGTATGTAATTCTTAATCTGTGTTTTTGTGTATGAACATTCTCATATTCTTCATTCTGAATGACCTTACTGAAAAACTTAACAGTGGAGAACTTTAGCAAAATAACAATGCCATACATTTTCTTTCAGTGATTACTCTATGCAGCTGAATGCGTCAAGGATTAAAGTTCTTCAAGCGCAGGATGATATTGTCAATGCCATGAAAGACCAAGCAGCAAAGGATCTTCTGAACGTGAGTGGTGATGAGTATGCCTACAAACAACTTCTGAAGGATCTGATTGTTCAGGTTGGTAATCAAATCAGAGACTTCCTCTTACAGTCCTACTTGATACATTCAGATAATATTTCATATTGGAAGTTTCTTTTGTATATCTCACTCGCCTCTTTTATGCACCTGCTTAGTTTTGCTGAGGTCGTTCTTCATTTCCAATACCGTTTCTCTGTTAAAGATTCTTTCTTGTGTTGTTGCAGTGTTTGCTTCGGCTGAAAGAACCTTCAGTGTTGTTGCGTTGTCGTGAAGAGGACTTGGGTTTAGTTGAATCTATTCTTGATGATGCAAAGGAGGAGTATGCTGGTAAAGCAAAGGTTCATGCTCCAGAAGTTGCTGTGGATACACAAATTTTCCTTCCCCCTCCTCCTAAGTCTGATGATCCTCATGGTCTCCACTGGTAAATCTTATCAAAACTTAAACATTATACAGAAAAGTAACTTTATCAGAGTTTAGATCACAGGCTAATATGTTTTATGAACTTTATATAGCTCTGGTGGAGTTGTGTTAGCTTCGCGTGATGGGAAAATCGTGTGCGAGAACACACTCGATGCACGTCTTGATGTCGCATTCCGTATGAAGCTTCCAGTGGTATGATAATAGATTATGAATCCGTAAATATTTGTTTCTTTGTGTAGATTAGTCGATGTCAAGTCTTAGTTCTTTTTTTAACTCCCGTTCTCTGAATCACTCAATTTTTGTTACAGATCCGTAGGTCGTTGTTTGGCCAAGTTGCTGCTTGATGAATGAAAGATTGAGAGAAAGAGAGATGTGATTCAAACCTGTTTGTGTTTGGTTATTATCTGTTTGGAAAAGAATTCTCTTTGCTGTGATTCTTTTGTATTCTGCAAACTTTTACTTTGGTGTCAAACCCATCCAACTCTTCTATTTCGAATGTCGTTTTTTCTTTGTTCATGAGTGTTGTTATCATGGATATACATAATAAATGGGTAAATTAAGATTTTTTTTCTCTTTCTTTTGTCCTATAAATTCATTTTTTTTTTTTTTTTTTTTTTTTTTTTTTTTTTTTTTTTTATAAATTCATTTTTCTATATATACTAGAATTCAATCTCCAAAAATTAACATACAGATTTAGAATTATTTGTTTACTATCATATCACAATTTCAAGATGCGATTAGACTAAGTGAGGTTAATAGTAAAAAAGTTTTATAATCTAGTAAAAGGGTATTTTATAAATGTTTTTTATTTATGTATTTTTTTGTTTTGTGAATGGTAAATTGTTTGTCAAAATGTCAATGATGAATGTGAATTTTTCGTGTGAATGATGAATTATTTGTGTAGTATATATGAATGGTATTGTTTATGTGAATGATGAATAATTCGTGTGAACAAATAAAAATATATATAATAAATAAAAAATGAAAATATCTATTTTTTAAATTAAAAAACCATAGTATATACTTTTCAAAATAAAAAACAAAAACTATCCAGTTTACAAAATTATATTTTGAATATTTAGGTAGAATCACATCAAATTGAAAAAATTATAGACCTAGATGATTAACTGTATTCAATTGGATGGTATTTTAAAGATCCATTAAATCTTAATATAAATAGATTAAAATACTTATATATATGGAAGTTTACATAAGTTCACCCAAATTGAGTTTAAAAAAAAAAGTTCACCCAAATTATTGGTGCTGCCAGTCTTGAGTAAAAAAAACTTTGGGGCAAAAACGTAAACCTACCTGGACTATAAGGGTATAATATGAACTTAACTAGAATTCTGAAGCTACGTTCCGACCCAAGCCTTTTTCGCCTCCGACCCAAGTCTAAGAAATTCGTTCTTCTTCTTGTTCCAAAGACAACACACGCTAGAATCATCTATAATCGAGCGAAGAAACCATGAATATAAGCAAGGAGGATACGCTTGCTTGATGCATCGTTTATCGCGTCTTCATATTGACTTTAGGAAAAGGCAATTCCGTTTGAGTGAGTCTCCTTTGTGTTCTAATCTCAGAATATTTGGGTGAATGTGTGGAAAAGACGCAAAATCCAAACTAAGAGTTTTCTTTTAGGGTTTGGGAATAATTAGTTAGGAGATATGTTTGATTCTCTCAAGCTCTTGCCGAATTTAGTTACTGCTTGACCTAAACAAAATCTAATTGAGTCTTTTTTTCCGATGCAGAGACTCGTTCATATATGAATGGCGTCAAGGTACTTGGGCAAGAAGGTATTTTTCATACTCTTTGCCTCTCTTTTCTAAATTTCATCAAATTTCTTTATGTTTCCTGAGGAATTTGAGCCAAAGGCCTTTAAGCTTTAGCTTCCATTTCACAACATATCGGTTCATTGTTTAAGCTATTTTATATCGAGTTCTTTATCAGAAATGAAGTGATATTTCTATGATTCATGGAGCATTTGGAATATATAAGTCTGCATATTTGTCGAGTTTATTTTGTTTGGTTTGGTGTGTAGCTGCACTTTCTTTAATTGTTTTGCATATGTATCAGCATTTCACATATGTTTACGGATGTATCAAGTGACTTAACCTAGTTGTTACAGGGCATTCAAGCTTCTTTAAATAGAGGTTTGGTTCTCTCGCGAGTAGCAACATCTACAGAGAAGCAGATTTCTTCCACGGTTTCGAAAGGCACTTCCCAAAATTTTGCTTTTTCTTTATCCCGTTATGCAAACGGTAAGCCTGAAAAAGATGTTCACTCTCATATAGTTAAAATATTTCTTCTATGGATGAAAAACAGTTCTTTATTCATGTTTAGGGTTTAGTTTTGGCTCGCTATCAAATTGGTTGTCTACTCGTGAATCTTTATCAACCGAAACATCCATAAGGTGAACGTTTGCCTAAACTTTTTTCTTCTTCCACTCTTATATATTTTGAGTGTTTACTGATCTGTGTTGGGTTGTTTTTGTGAATAGATATTTTCATGCAAGCCAAGAAACAATGGCGAGTAGGAAGGAGGATCCTGATCGTGCACTGAGTCACCGTGAGCGCAAGAAACAGACTGTGAGAACGAAAGGAAAGTTCTCAAAACGGGAGAAAAAGCCGGATAAACCACCACCCGTTGATGCTCCTTATTTGCCTCATAGGCTGAAAACATTGGCAAAGGGATTGCCTGAGAAGACTGTTGACATATTCGAAGGAATGACATTATTAGATCTCTCCAAACGTACTGGCGAGTCACTGGCAGTTTTGCAGAGCATTCTCGTCGACGTTGGGGAGACTGTTAGTTCAGAATTCGAACCGATCAGTATTGATGTCGCAGAGTTACTTGCAATGGAAATTGGGATCAATGTAAGGAGGCAGCATTCTACAGAAGGATCCGAAATTCAACCACGGCCACCAGTTGTAACTGTAATGGGACATGTTGATCATGGAAAAACGTCATTGTTAGACGCTTTAAGAAACACCTCTGTGGCGGCAAGAGAAGCCGGTGGAATCACTCAGCATGTGGGTGCATTTGTTGTAGGCATGCCGGATTCTGGCACTTCAATTACGTTCCTTGACACGCCTGGTCACGCCGCATTCAGCGAGATGCGTGCTCGAGGAGCTGCTGTGACTGATATAGTCGTCTTGGTGGTTGCTGCTGATGATGGGGTAATGCCTCAGACACTTGAAGCTATTGCACATGCTAGATCGGCAAATGTTCCAATTGTGGTTGCAATTAATAAATGCGATAAACCGGGAGCTAATCCAGAAAGAGTTAAAAACCAGCTTGCAGCTGAGGGGATAGAGCTTGAGGATATTGGAGGAAGCGTTCAGGTTAGACCTTTTAACTCTGAATTTGTGTATCTCCGAGTTTGTGACTTTATTTGCGCCGGTTAATGATATTTGGAAACTGCGTATGGTTAGGTTCAGTTTGATATGGTTTTTCGTTTCAGTTTGGAGCCTTGGGACTCGGTTTGTTAAAATTCTTGTTGATCGATTTTTAAAGAAATTGCGGTTTTAATCAGTTTATCTCGGCTTTGTTTATGTCTTGTTCAATTATAAATGCAACCAAATCTGTTTATGTGCTCTTTGGTTTTGTTTTCGGTTCAATGTGGCATCCCCAATTTAAACTCTGAAATTTCGGTGTCTTGAGTTATGACTTTTACCCGCAATGGTTGGTTTAAATATGGCGAGTTGGGTTGTTGTTTCAGGTTGTAGAGGTGTCTGCAATCAAGAGTACCGGGCTAGACAAATTAGAAGAAGCTCTACTTCTCCAAGCTGTTGATATGGATCTTAAAGCACGTGTGGATGGACCAGCTCAAGCATATGTGGTAGAGGCTCGGCTAGACAAAGGGCGTGGACCATTAGCCACCATTATTGTAAAAGCTGGGACTTTGGTGAGTGGTCATCATGTAGTCATTGGGTATCAGTGGGGAAGACTGAGGGCTATTCGGGACATGACGGGTAAGACAACGAACCGAGCAACACCAGCGATGCCCGTGGAGATTGAAGGGCTTAAGGGTCTTCCAATGGCTGGTGACGATGTCATTGTGGTGGAATCAGAGGAACGTGCAAAGGTGCTGAGCGAAGGGAGAAAAAGGAAATATGAAAAAGATCGGTTGTTGAAAGCAGAGGAAGTAAGAACAGAGGAAGCAGAGTCAATGAACCCAGAGTCTGATGAAGGGTTTGTTCGGGTTGAATTACCAATAGTAGTGAAATCAGATGTGCAAGGGACTGCGCAGGCTGTTGCTGATGCGTTAAGAACATTAAATAGCCCACAGGTGCGTAAAGATAACAAAAATATTGGTTAGTTATGGTGAGTGATTATCTCGCTTATGGCTCTCTCTATTTTATTGCATATTATAGGTTTTTGTGAACATTGTTCATAGCGGAGTGGGGGCAATTTCTCATTCTGATTTGAACTTGGCACAAGCTTGCGGCGCGTGTATCGTTGGGTTTAACGTGAAGAGTGAAAGTTCATGTTCCGCGGCTCAAGCCTGCGTGAAGGTACTGTTTCAACCGCGTGGATAAAGCTTTTTACCATTGTAACCTAATGGAGATTTCTCTTTAGGTATTCCATCACCGTGTGATATACCATTTGCTTGAAGACATCGGGAACTTGATTGTAGAAAAAGCCCCGGGAGTAGAGGAGTTGGAGGTTGCTGGTGAAGCTGAGGTACTAAGCATATTCAAGATCTTAGGAAAGAAGAGAACCGAAGAAGATGGAGTGAACATTGCGGGATGCAAAGTGATGGATGGTAAGGTATGTAGAAGTGGACTGATGAGGCTGTTGAGGAGTGGAGAAGTGGTGTTTGAAGGCTCGTGTGCGTCACTGAAACGAGAGAAACAAGATGTGGAACAGGTAGGGAAAGGGAATGAGTGTGGGCTTGTGATGGGAGATTGGAATGATTTTAGAGTGGGAGATGTGATTCAGTGTATGGAGCCAGTCATTAGGAAACCTAAATTCGTTTCTTCTGAGAGTGGAGCTGTGAGAATTGAGTGCTGAAAAATCTACACACTTCAGATCTAATTTATCTGATCTCTTTTTATAGGATTTTGATGAAATTTTTTAAAGTTGTATCATCAAAACAAATTCTTATATGTACTATGATCAATTTCTTTGTTTTTTAAGATGAACAAGAAAAGACTCCAGAATCGCAGTGACACAGTTCGTTATTGATTTACGTGTAATGCTGTCATTGGCTGTTACAAAAAGTATATCATGTTCCTGTCCACATGTTATCATTTCTGTGTTTTCGCCTACTCAAAGCCTGTGGATACAGAGCTTAACAAAGCAAGAAGCTTTTAGGGATTTAAAGATAAGAAAATGCTTCTTCAACTCTCTTCCACTTTCTGTCCTCAATCTCTTCTTCCTCGTCAATTCCCGTTTACGGATGGAGTTTTGATTCGGTAAGTTGTACAAACTTCACACCAGTGGCAATAATCGAATTTGATTCTCTGGTTTTCCTTCGTCTCGAATTGATAGAAAATCCTTGTTTGTTTGTTAGGTTAGGGATTGAAATTTCGATTGGTATCGTTAAGCCAACTAATGTTACTTTATCGATAACATTAGTTGATTAGGTTTCATAATTCTCAGAAATTGGGGATTATCGGATTGTTTGTTTAGTCATCTTTTTCACTAACTGTTTTGTGTGTCTTTTCTTTGTAACAGCCAATTGAAATTTGATGTTGTGAATCTCCGGCCAGTGATACGTTGCCAGAGAGTAAGTGGAGGCAGAGGAGGAGCTAATCGAAGCAAACCTGCAAAGCCTCCGGTTAAAGAAGGCAGTAACAAAACTGTAATCGAAGGTTTAGTAACAGAATCACTTCCCAATGGGATGTTTCGAGTGGATTTGGAGAATGGTGATAACATTCTTGGTTATATTTGTGGTAAGATTAGGAAGAACTTCATACGAATTCTCCCCGGAGATAAAGTTAAAGTTGAGATGAGTGTTTACGATTCAACAAAAGGTCGTATTGTTTTCAGAATGAGTAGTAGAGACTAAACAATCAAAATTGGTGTTCAAGATCATGTCTAGTCTTTTTTATTTATAATGTTATATCCAACATTCAAGTTTAGGCCAAGTTTGGTGTAATCATATGCGCATTGGGCTCTTCTACTGTAAAGCTTGAACATCTCTGGAACATGGTTAGATTTGTCTTATAAAGCGAGTTTAGTTTCTTTTTTCATTGTGTTACTTATGTTCCTTGCGCTTTGGTAATTGTAAACTGTTGAATCAGGTTTAATAGTTAGGTTAAACTATAATATTGTGGGTTGCTAGATAATCTAAAGAGTTGTTCTTATTTCTTAGAAAAAATGATTATATAGATATTTATACTAAAATACATGGGTTAACCCTAATTCTATAATTAATAAAAATGAGCTTTTAATATGGGCCGAGCTTCCACCTGCAAAGCCAGCTCGTCAATTTTCAGCTTTCTAACAACAAGTTAAATTTTTGACTAAAATGAACCTCGGGTTGGATAACAAGCCCGGTATCAACATAAACCTTTTGTTAGAACCAAAAGTTTTGTTTTAGAAATCTTTAAATAGCTCTATTTATATTGAATATGGTATTTTCGTTGATTTTCCATCACTATGCTATGTTTTCAACCATGTTAGGCAAAAAGTATACCTCAACTTCTTATTTTAGTCAATTTATCAAATAAATAAATTTATGTCGATTCTATAAATAAACCGACCTTAGCTCAGTTGGTAGAGCGGAAGACTGTAGTAGTAGCTGTGATCTTTAGGTCGCTGGTTCGATTCCGGCAGGTCGGATTTTTTTTTTCCTTTTATCGTTTAAGATGTGAATTTGCTAATTTTTATTTCTGGGCTTTACTTTCTCAGAGTCGAATCATAACTTGTGATGGGCCAAAGAGTTGAATTTCAGTTAAATCCTTTAGGTTGCTCACAAGTTCAACTTTTGTCGTTATATAAATAAGCACACCGAATTACATATTTGCCTTGCATATAAAGCAATAGAGAGAATCATATTTGGAGATCTAGTTTAATAAAATAGAACGTTGCATTTTTAATACAATTTAAAATACTTATCATTCTTAAAATCATCTCTAAGATGCAACTCTGTAACTAATCTTATAGCCAAAGAAAGCATATAATAAGTTATATTCTCCCAACTTAGCTTTTGGTTATAATCAGGTCTGGTCCATGACATAAGCAGGTTAAGCCAAGGCTTAGGACCACATTTTTTTGGGAAAAAATCTGGGTCACATATTTTTTAGAGATATAGGTCTTTGGGCCACATAGAAAATGATTCTAAACTCACAATATATGCATTTGTGTTTCTTTTTGTCTTATATCACATTTTAATTATATTTTTATCAATTTAGCATCCAAAACAAAAAAGAAAAAAAAGGAAATATACGTATTTATATAAACCTAAGATCCACAATCGTCTTAATTACCAAAAAACAAAAAATCCACAATTATCTTAATCACATTCGCCAAAAGAAGCTTCTCCAAACTAAAGTTTATCAAGAATTATATGCGTTTGACAATGTCACAAGAAAGATTGAATGTATTAGCTGGACCGGTCCTGGTTATAATATAGATGACCAAATATTGTCCATTTGGTTTGATATGTTTTGGTTTTGATTGAGTTCCGTTAGTTAGCAAAAATATAATTTTTGATTTAAGAATCATTTTCTACATCGATTGCAATAATTTACAACTAGCTCATGCATAGCCAACTAATTACTGCAGAAGGGAGTGAGATAATTATTTGTAGTCGAATTCAAATAAAGAAGCCCATAGAAATTGATATTTCTAATTTCTCTTTTTTTTTCTTCTAAACAAAACTTTCTATAAAAACATATATTTTACATACAAATATATCCCTATTACATCAACCCAAATCCTAAACAAAATATCTCAATATTACCAATATACCCTAATTCAAGATGAACTTCTAAAATCCACAATATACGGGCACATATTATAAGCCCTAGATCTCTTAGGTTTGTCAAGAAAACCTTAACCAACTAAATTGCCGCACTGACGACTGCGGATGTATCTGAGACACATGATCGTCATCAGTGTCGTGCGCCGACAACACGAAGAAGCGGTGACATAGGACCGTCATTGCCTCCTATCCAATTTGCAAAAGAAAAAAATAGTAGAAAAGAATCTGGTTTTCCGAGCACCACAACCGACTTCGGAAGGAAAAATAGTTTTCCGAAAAGTGTAGAACAGATATGGTTGTCGTTGGAGAAAGAGGGAGCAGTAGCCGGAGAAAGTAACTGCCCTCACCATTTGAGTTTTAAGAAAATTTTTTAAAAAATTTAAATGTATACTAGGTACTATCCCGCGCAATGCGCGGAGCAAAATTTTATTTTTTTAAAAAATATTGTATTTAAAATATAATAAAGTTATGGAATTTAAATTTATATACTTTTTTGGAAATTATAGTTTGATATATTAAGTTATAAGATTAAAATATTTAAAATATTTTGTTGTTGTTTAAAGTATTAAATACTTTTAAATATCTCTATAAATTTGTCATGAAATAGTTATTTTGAATTTTTAATAGATTCTAACCCGCACTGTGTGCGGGTTTATTAAATTTCTATTTAGTATTTTGTTAATATTATGAATAATAATTATAAAAGGCTTATTAATATTTATTGTATATATGAAAGATCTAGTAATATTAATAGATTTTAACCATCATTATGGGTGTGACTTATTTTGTTTTTTAGTGTTTTTTATGAGTTTTTTAAGGTTAATATTTTTGATGTGATGTGACTATTAGGTTAGAAGTAGCACGAAAAAGTATGTAGTATTGAAAATATATTGGTTCTTTTTATGAAATAGGTTATATATATATATATTAAAGTACTACTATTCATATGATTATATTATTTATTTATATATATTTAATATGTATAATGTATTATACTTTATATTTAATAAACTCAGTTAGTTTATTGAATTCGAGTAACAAAATAGACGATGCATTTCTATTTCACCCAATTTTTCTTAAGTTTAGATACAAACACTGAAAGTTTGTGAAAAAAACATTGGATGTTTAAGTGAAATTTAACATTTAAAGATATTTTAATTATTTTTTATAAATCAAATTTAATCTTTAATACGACATA
The DNA here is from genome assembly GCA_900406425.1 of Iberis pinnata. Lineage (NCBI taxonomy): Eukaryota > Viridiplantae > Streptophyta > Magnoliopsida > Brassicales > Brassicaceae > Iberis > Iberis pinnata. The sequence continues at coordinate 13,606 of OVBE01011517.1, forward strand.
TATATTAAATTATATTTATTTTCGACCCGTGAAAATAGTGATCATAAAAGAACTACTTCTTACCTGCAATATATTATATATATGAAGATATTCTAAATAGAACAATATTAACTCGTCATGTATAATTTTTGATGGCATATGTGGAACATGTTTAACCCGTCATACAATATACAATAACATAATATATATTTATCCCGTCATACTTTAAAGTGTATAAAATAGTATATTTATACTCTTGATTTATAAATTTCTTATATATATATATATATTAAATTTTATTTATTTGAAATATATTTAAACCGCCATGTAACATATAATTTAAAATATTTTCATTTTAAAACCAATGAAAAATAAGAATTCTAAAAACACTAATTCTAACTTGTGCAAGATAATAATTTATTTTATATATGTCAAGAAGTCATGGTTCTAAAAGTAACCATTGTAACCTGACGGTAATCTTATATTTTTCTAAATGATTTCAAGTAGTTGATACATGTATTAA
>OVBE01011518.1:145-14106 GCA_900406425.1 Iberis pinnata
AAAAATATATATATTATCAACTAATTAATTTTAAAGATTGAGGAGGAAAAATAAAAACATCACATCAATACCATTTCTTTTTTCTCTCACCTTTTCAAGGACAAAATAGTATTTGTACAAAGTGAAAGTGCACTAAGATGAAAGGAAAGCACAAAGTCCACTAAAGTGAAAATACTTTAGGATAAAGTACACTTGAATGTAATTTATTCCTTATTTAATAGGTGAAACACATTCATGTAAGATTTTTGAGGTTGTGTAAATCTTCTAGGTGGGGTTCTTAGTTTATCTTCATTTAATTATTTTAAAATATAATTATCTTGATGTAATTAGCAGCAGACCAGAGTAAAAAGGGTATAAAGTTTTTAACTTTTTACAAGTAAACATAGATTCCAAAAAGCGCGAGATTATTGATCAAGATTTAGATCAGAGCAACCCTAATGAGAGCTTGGACAACAACAAAAAAATATGTTCCCTTCTTCGATTTTTTGTTTGTTAGAAACTTTGTCTCCTAGAGTTTGTAATACCTAATAGTCTCACCTAGAGCTATCATCAAGAAGAAGATGAACAAGAAATGCATTCATCAGCAAATGGTGTCCACTAATTTGGATTTGTTTACTTAAATGAGAACCGTATGCAAATGAGACCAATTTATTGATGGTGGATACATTTCGACATATGATGGATAACATTGAGTGTTTTTTTTCCGAGTTATTTTATAAACAAATTATCCACAATGTTGTGAATCACATTAACTTTTTGTCCATCTCATAATAAATTTTTCCACCACTAAGGTCCGTGAACGATTTTGAATTCCCTTTAGATCTTACTTATTCCAAAACATATAAAAAATATTTTAAATAGGATTCTTGCAAATTGTCAAGATCCATATACAAACCTATATTTAACACGTCTCTTGGTTGTCCACCTATAGAAGACTCACCCGAATCTACAATTTCTTGTTCATTCAGTATTAAAGGTTCGATAGTTATAGACAACAATTCTCTATTAGTCGATGGTCTAGTTATATCGCATAATATACCTTCTTGTCCATCAACAAAACTCATATTACCTAAGTCAATATCGAATCCAACTTGTCTACCAATCTCATATGCAGCTTCAACTGTATATTCATGTCCTTCAGACAATAAGGCAACATATTGTCCTTCACACTCCATGTCTATGAAGACTTGTCCACACATTCCATGTAACACACACCCTATTAACCAATGGCTATCAACATTAATGCTATTAATGACATTTAAATCTACGTCATTTTAATGTCTCATAAATTCACTCACGCTTGATTAGAGGAGAGAGAGATGATGACACTCTAGTAATAAGCTCAAGAGAAATTTATCTCCTATGCCATATATACTACTCAATTTACTCGGTTTACCATATCACTCAAACCTTATCCACTATACCATAATCGACTAAAATGGTTGACAATTATACCCTTACCTTTTCGAGATATTTTCGCATGTTTGAGTTTCTTTTTTGCGTTGGGAACCGCTTTTTAAATTTGAAAAATCAGCTCTGCCATAAAACCGCTATAGTAGTTGTCCCATCAAAGATTTTATTCAGTACATATCTTCGAGTATATTTCCTCCATCTTTTCCACTACGTCATTTCCCTTCTTTCTCTTAATCTCTCTCATCTCCCCCTCAGATTTCTCTAATATTACTATTTCTCTTTACCCTTCTTCCCTCTGTTCTTCATTTTCAAGATGTCTGCCTCTACTAGTTGCAGGAAATCCCTGCGTAATAAGGGTGTGAACCCGCATGCAACTGGGAGAAAAGAGGTGGAACTTGTCAAAGATTCAGAGCTTAAAGACTTTGTGTTCAACCCTTCGAAACTCCCTTCTCGACTTGTTTGCCACCGATCGATACCCTCCAACCAGCTCTTTGAACTCATACTCGAGGCCAAAGCTCCTGCTAGATCTGGTCGAGGCATTAAAAGGTACCCCAGATCTAACGTACCTAAACTCATCCTGTTTTGGGTCACCATTAGAGCAACCGGTGCAGAAGGCGTCGTTATCCGGAAAACTCATCCATCAAAGACTCTGTAGATCTCTGATTACATTAAGAAAATATGAGCTCTGCTTTGTCTTTGGTGGTTTTCTGTTTAGATATTCACTCTGGGAGTTCGGAATAGTGACACGACTACCATGCGGTCCATATCCAAACTTGCAAGATTTAAGGAGACTACAAAGTCCCGCTGACCCAAAAAACCATACTTGAACGTCCTTTTACCCGGCGAAGATCAGGACCTGACGATTAAGGAGATCGTGGATATTTTTAAGGAGGACTTGACGCTTCCTCAGTGGGACAGAATGTCGTCTTGGCGGCGGAGGAGGCTTGCTTTAATAGTAATAGTTGAAGGGGTGATTTTATGTAGCGAACAGCTAGTCCGGGCTAGTTCTCCAATAATAGAGATGGTAAAAGACCCACAGTCATTTAAATCATATCCCTGGGGACGTGAATCATTAAGCCTAACTCTGAGGATAATGAAGTTGGGTGATGGGTGCAAGTCTATAAAGGCTTTGGAAGACAAATTCAACCAATCTCACACAGCCACTCACAACTTTACCCTGGCTTTCCAGTTGTTCTTCTTCAAGGCAATACTCGAGCTCGAGAGATTCCTACCTGATCCGGATGACCACAACACTTTCACCAATGATGCTGTTGAAAGTTTGTCAGCGTTGAAACTTTTTCACAACTCGAAGATTATGGACGTCGAGTGTATGGACAATGTAAGTGTCAACACATCTTGTGTATTGTGTTATTCTTTATTAAACTTGTAATTTATACTATGTTTTTATACAATGCAACTTTATGTCAAACCTTAGACACGCAACATATCATGGAAGAGGATGTTAATGAGTGGGAAGACGAGGTTGAGGACAAGTCCATAGAGTACATGTAACTTCTTATCGGTCAGGAATTCAAGTTGTCCAAAGAGATGTGGTCCGGCGGATATGCAAAGTGGCATGTCATAGTTCCAGAGAAGAAGCTAAAGAATTAAGGCAAACAACCGAAGGAGGAAGGCAAAAGAAAACGTGTTCAGGAAGAAGTTGGGGGTCAAGATTCAAATTCAATCGACATAGAACGAGTATTCGATTATATGGAAGTCATGAATGCGTCATGGGACGTTGATATGAAGAAGGTTTTGGAGAATATGAAAAGTCAATGATGGACAAGATGATTGACCACTTAATAAGCGAACTCCGCCAATCTGGTATGATTCATAGCAGGGCCAAACACCTCCAAGTCTCACAGTCATTTTCCCAGGGGACGAGTTCAGTGAAGACAATATCACACAGGAGCAGCTCACAAAATTTTATGGTAATCACAGAAGGGGAAGACTTTTATCCTGTTGCGAGTATTGAAAAAATAGTGGATGAGCTTGAAAAAGCACATGGGAAGTTGATGATGATAGAGGAGGACCAACCATCTAATTCGTCCACTGTGGAGGTTAACTAACTGATATATGTCATATGCACATAAATACACCCTCAATCTCTTTTCATATAATGCAAGAAAAGAATGTAAAAGAATCAGCCAAGCCGGTATGTGGAGAAGATGGACAGGTGATGCCGGAACTTAGCATTCAACCCCGAGGTTTGAATAAAATGTCACCACATTGTATGTTGGCCAAGTTACTTATCATTTTTATTTTTTCTGGAAGGGGACCACTGAGAGAGAATGATAAGTCGTTACAGATATAGTGGATGTCCATCCGGGTGGACAAGTAATAACCGATGTCCAAGGAGATGAAAGTATTTAAAAAAAGATTGACAATAGAAAAGGTAAAAGAATACATATATAAAATATGCAATCATACATACCCTAAATTAATCTTGTTATTTGGTAGGATACACAACAGAACAATGTGGATGGTTTAGTTACCATGGAGAAGGTCCCAGACTTGATGGTTGCGGACACTGACGATAAGGTCCTATCAAATTATATGTAAATTTGACCTTAACTATCACATGCCACTAACATATACTAAATGTATCATGTCCTCGGAATCCTCGGGGTACGGTTGCACCACCCGCACAGCGTCTCCTGGAACCAGCTAGTTCTCGGTGGCCTATCTATGCATTCTAGGTGAATTTGATAATTTTTTTCCATGTCAATATTTATGTCCATGTATGTAGACACCATCTAATCAAATCTACTCTTGAGTAGTCAGATGTAGATTATGGCAGCGACGTTAGCGGTGCCCCTTCCCCCGGCTCGAAACCTGATTTTAGCTCCGAGTACGCTTGCTACGCAGAGGTCACTCCTCCAGAGGTGCAACAAAACGAGAACAATGCAGCGATGGACGTCGAGGAGGTCAGTTGCATGCGGTTTCACATGCACCATATTATTTCAATAAGTGGCTATTACTAATTTATTATTTCTTTCAGCAGGGGAGACATTGTACTGAACCAGGAGACACAACAATGGACGAAGACGAGGGTGATGATGGTGGGGATGACTGCAGTGAAATTGGAGACACACTGACTCACAAAGAAGGAGATCATTCGGAGGTACCTTTCTAATTTGTACCTTTTACACATCTTAAGATATGTCATGTCATCACGTACAAATTCTAAGTCTTGTCCATCACACACCATTCAAGATCTAGAAGATGATGGTGATAATACCTCACTTTCTGAGCTTAAACATTCTGGGAAGGAGCCCATGGGGGAGCGGATCGCAACCTGAAGAGGGCCAGAAGACGTCCCAACACGTATTGTCATTCAGTTATCCCAATTTCGATGCCCCCCCCCCCTCATGTCCATCATTCATTTGATAAAGTTGATGCTCAACTAAAGAAGAAATTCATGGATCTATTGAAAGAAAAAAAGGCCAAGTAAGTATCATATGTTTCAAATGGCAGTATATATATTCGTAATAAACATTCAATTCATGTCCAGGTATTACAATGTTGATGGCCATCCTGTTGTTCGCTCTATATTCAAGGACATAGCCACCCCCCCCCCCCNCCCCCCCCCCCAAAGTGGATTGATACCCCGGTGAGTACAAAAATTTCATAATTTGCAAAATTTTATAAGATTTAATTGATACAGTGCCCCCTTTATGTGTAATGCAGCATGTGGAAGCACTATTAAGCCTAGTATGGCATAGATTAGGAGACATATTAGTACATGACAGAGTAGCCATACTCAATAGTTGGTTCATCCGTTTGCTTGTTGACGAGTATCATCAATACACTAGCAAAGGATCACCAGGAGAATGGAAGTGGAACAACACCATAAAGAACTTCGTCAACGGTCTTGTCCCTAGTCGTTTCAACAAACTACCCTGGTATTCTCATATCGACACTGTTTACGCTCCCATGAATTAGGGGAAATAGCATTGGGTTGCATTGGTAATCGATTTGAATGAAGGAGAAATTGACATATTATATTCATTCCAATGAGCCTACACTAAGGAAAAAGTGGACGAGTTCATGAAACCAATCATACAAATTTTACCCCTGGTTGTTAAGAATCTGGTCCACATAGACCCTCCCGCAGTGTGTGTTCTCGGTCTCTTTTCTCATTGCAGAGTCCCTAATGTACCACAAAATGAACGATCTGGCGATTGCGGACCATTATCAGTCAAGTTCATCGAGCTTCATGTTCAAAAGATCGACTTGAAGGGAATCAGCAAGGAAATGGTGGACAACATGTGCAGCCGGTATGCAATCGATCTCTATGAGGTTATTCACCTAGTCATCTAGTTCGTCAACCTATGCAAGCTTTGTTTAAGTGTTTCGTTTTATTTTGTCTCAATCAATTTCGTTTTCACAATGCACTATGTTTCATTAACTTTTATTTTGGTATGAACAATGTTTTTAACAGACAATTTCTAATATTTTTGGTACTTATATTTTGCATCACTCATGAAACACATACAATACTAACCAATAATTTTTGCAATATATATAATATTAAAACAATGTTGTTAACTCAAAACTCGTGGACAGGAATACATTTTATGAGAACTGGTCCCAGGCCAGCAAAATAACCAAAATATATTACAATATTTATTACAATATTGCAAAATTCAAAAGTTTTTAACTGTCAATTTCTAATATTTTCAGTACTTATATTTTGCATCTCATGAAACACATACCATACTAACCAATATTTGTACCAAAATATCTAATATGAAAACAATGTTGTTAACTCAAAACTCGTGGAGAAGAATACATTATATGGGAACTGGTCCTAGGCCAGCAAAATAACCAAAATATATTACAATATTTATTACAATATTGCAACATTCAAAAGTATATTCCCAAAATATTGTAAACAATATTCCAAACAAAATATTATGAGTTCTCAAACCTCTAGATCCTAAATGGGGTTCTTGCAACTTGACCGATTATGTCCATAATGTGACATGTGGAACACTTGTTCTTCACCCTTTTTGTCCATCCTCCCCCCTAAAGATTATATGTTAGTATTTGGTAAGTACGCATGTACGTTAACATTTTCATTAAAACAACATACCGTGTGTTCACCTCGTGATGTAATTCTTTTCATCCTTCGTCTTCCCGATCCCCTCGCTATCTTGGGAGGATTAACCACCTCATTGTCCACGGTAAGATTGATGTCCATCTCCTTGGCAGGTGGTAAATTGTCTCTGTCCACAGATTCTCCCATGTGCGCACTGAATAGCATTCCCCTACGAGTGTGTAAATGTCAACGTGCTTTATTCCTACACACGCAAGCGCATGACTACATGGAACTAGCAACACATCAAACACTCTACAAGTACATGTCTTTTTTTGTAAGTCGACCGTGAAAACGCACCCATTATTGTCACTTACTTGAAAAATCCACTCGGTTACGGCTAGCACGACACAATCAGTAGCGTCGTTTAGATGACTTATTAACAGGTCTTCTATTTCTGATGTACATCTCGTGGACGTCTTCTGAGCTTTGTCTTTGCGAGTGCATAACCATTTCATTAGCATTGTGCGAATCGATTCCACCATCATGGAAATAGGTAACCCTAAGGCTTCTTGAAGCACATCAAAGATTCTGACATGTTGCTACTCATTATGTTGTAACGCATGCCCGAGAAATATATTAGTGTCCAGTGTGGCAACCCAATGTCTATCAAATAATTTTCACAATTCTTGTTTCGATTATGGATCTCCTCAAACCAGTATCTAGAGTCACCTACTGTGTAAACTCTTGCTGCATTTGACACCACAGTTGCAAGGCCATCACATTTTAACTTATGCTTAACATTCCTACATAAATGTATAGCACATGCGCCATGTTTTGCGCGTGGATAAACACTCGGTAGACCGACGTATATTGTCTAATTCCTATCGGAGATGAATACCATATCTTTGCTGTCTTCAATGAACCTTGAAAACTGTTTAAAAAACCCATTTCAACTCGGCTTTGTTCTCACCATCAATGATACCAAAAGCTAGAGGAAATACCTAGTAGGTCACATCTTGTCCACTCACCGCAAGTAAACAACTATGAAATTTCCATTTTCTATGTGTACCATCGATTACAACAACCTTTCGCATGTATTTATAGCCTTCTATGGAAGCTCCCATCGCAAAAACGTACTTGAATAGCGTATCTCCATTGACTGCCTGCACAGCTTTGATTTTAGATATGGTCCCAGATTCGTTGTTTTTAGTGTTTCCAAACACGTGGACAAGTAATTGTAGTTGTCCTCCTCGTTCCCCCTGGCCTTTCTAATTGCAAACTCTTTTATTTTCCATGCTTTCATATAAGATATAGTCACATTCAGCTCGGATAGCACTAACCGAGGAACCTCACAAGCTCTCGGCCCTTTCTGTCCATGAGCATATTTCAATTTTAATAGCTCCCCTAAAATTTCCGCACTCGCTTTCTTACTATAATGATATCTTGATTCCACATCACACTTATGTTTCAAATTTATTGTCCTTATTTCCATGTTTTCAGAATCGTGGTGTCTAGTTGCATATATCCTCCAATCGTATTTCTCGTCTTCGCAGACAACAATCATGCGTGTCCTGTCAGAACTCCTCTCCTTAAGGTGAAAAATCTCTTAACTGAATACACCGAGATTGCCTTATGTAGCTCGGCTTTGTTTTGAAAAATAAACCTACATATAATGCGTCTTCCCCCTTTTTCAAATTCATGTTTGCTTTGTCACTTCTAATCAGCATTACATTGTCTTTGAAAGGAGCTGGATCGATGACGAAATTAGGGATGTCCGTCAATTCTGTCATGGCATTGGGACCAGAATCTCCTTTCCCATGTCCATGGTTTCGTTCTCCATTCACGTTATCCTTTTTATATTGTGGGTTACCATTTAACTCCTGTCCATTGCTAGAATTTACTTCACCATTAAACGGTACCAACGCTAGACCACCAAAAGGGACAAAATCATCTTTTCCACCGCTTATCAGCGTTGTATCCTCCAAGTTACCAATATCTCTCGAAAATCCCCCATATTCTATAATGTTTTTTCCTGTCCTTGACCTCTCAACACTCCTAAGTATCTCTAAATTCCCACCTCTCACAAATGTTTCACCATCATTATCAAACATTCTCTTAAATGAGTATGGATCCCAATTTGGTGGATACTCTGTGTTAATCAAATTTGTCATGTAGTTGAAGTCATAACTAGGTGACCCGTCTTCATCAATAGATTCCTTTTCCTCCACCTCCTCAATGATACTTGGTTATGTGGGATCACCTCCCGATCCCACCAATGCTTGTCCATTCCCACCTCTGGCCAATGAGTCCCGGTGGACGTTCTCGAGTTGCATAACCTCATTGAGGAACTCATTGTCATCGAATGGATCCTCACAATCTTTTGTTTGTGGCACTTCCGCGTGTTTAATCCCACATGTATCGTGGACCATTTTAACAGTCATGTACAAATGTAGTCCACTATCCTTGAGTCTTCTCATCTTAAACATTTAGAGGTTGTCATTCGAGTCGATACTAATGGGGCATCTTAGCTTGTGTGAATACTGTTTTGAAACTCTCCGTCCATAATGTCAAAGAAATTGTATCTGTCTTCGTCCCAAAAGAAGCAGCAAGTTTGTCCTTCAACCTTTCGAAGTTGTCCGCTGCACTTAACGCCACATATCTTGCAAACATGTTTCTAGATACACAGAAATTCCAGCTGCCATTTTCCTTGCACTCCCATGACCCCACAATAACCAACACTGCCTCGTCCATGGCATAACAACGCATGTCAAAATAGAAACCGGTTAGCATCACAACGCAACTCATACATATTTATAGTTTATGCTATAGGATCTATTCAATGCAAAAAAAACCAAAATAAATGATCTTACCTACCAAACGAGTTCTTCACTTGTCCTTAAACAAGTCCACAAGTGGTTTTCTCAATACAAAACCGCACAAAGCATCTTAATCTTCGCGTAAAACCAGCTTACTATCCATTGGATTATGCATTCAATGCCATTTATTGCTAATTAGTTCGTGTCACATCCGCGGGCCCCACCACATACATTCAGTTTTGCGTGCCAAACCAGCGATAGCTTCCCAGATCTGAGACATATTTTGTGAGGGCACTTTTGTCTTTGTCCATCTGCCACAACACCAAAGCATTATGGTATTTCGGGAAAGGTTCAACGGTTATGGTATTTTTGGTAAGAAGGTACACTTCTCATGGTAGTTCAGATTAATCTTCCTAAGCTCAATATCTCAATACCATATTTTTATGGTATTTGTTGAAAAAAAATGTGAGAGTACCGAAAATGTTGTATATGAATTATGGTATTTTCAAAATATTAACAATCAAATATCTCTCATATGTTTATGAAAACTAGAAAATTGATTAGGTCACATAATCAACTGAGGTAAACCATGCTATGTTCCATTACATAGGGCCATAGGCTATAGTTTTTTCATTTATTATAGTTTAGCCATTAGAGCAAAACATAAACATTCGCCGAGACTGGCCAGGTTTATTAAAAACTCTAGGACAATAAGTGGAGCAGAAGATCTCAAATAGCACTGGAAACTGAAGAACACAGAACATTCCCAACGGAATCACCGCAAGCAACATAAACTGAGCCGAAACCCACGGCAATTTCTTTCCAACCAGAGCCATGAGCGTCACAACAAAACTCACCATCATTGTGGCCATCGAGAGAAACAAAGACACAAGACCGATGATCAGTTTTGTCGGAAGCGATCGAATAAAATCTTCTTCACGATAACGAGACTTGAGAATGCCGAGGAACATGAGCAGAGACACACATGAGGTGAAGAGAGAAATAGCGTCCGAGATGATGAAGATCATGAATAGTTTTGGTTTATTGTCGTAATTTGAGGGGACAGCAAACGCCGAGGAGAACATCATTGTGGTGATAAGAGCTGCAACAACTGTGCAAGAAGTTGCTGTGTCTTTCATCCATTTCTCTCCTTGATCTACAAGATCCTTGTGTTGGTCTGTAAACAAAGCCTGTGGAGTTTTCTTCTGCTTCAAGTTAACCATTTTTCGATGCTTTGGTTGCACTAGCTTCTCCACTTCCTGGAAACACAAGACAGCCACTCCATATTAGTAGAATATTAGGATTATGTTAGAAAAGCAGAGTTAAAACTATAAGTCAATTGATTTTGAGTTGGAAGCTCATAATCCTAACACCGAGTTTCTTGCTCAACAAGAAATATTTATTGTATAACACAATGTGTTACCTTAAACCATTGTAATTCCCTTTGCATTTGAAGAGCAGCACCGGGAATGAGATTAAGCCGAGAGGACGGAGCTCGATATGCGGCATGATGGAGCATATTGTTATGGAGTTTGTCCCAAGCTGTAGCGAGGATGTTCTTCTTGGCACCCATTTTGTAAATGAGACTAAAGATCTTCTCTTGTCTATGGCTTACCGCATAGAAGAATAGGTTAAGGCCATAACTATCTTTGAACCATATAATATCAGGATAATGCTTCATTACTTCTTCAATATACTCAACGATACCATTCTCTACTGCCTTGAACAGAGCTTGGTTTAAACCTGCGTTCTTCTGTTGAATCGCATCAAAGTTAGGTATCTCTTGGCAGATACAATCTAATATCTCTTTGGCCTGAGCATGTCCTAGCTTTAGTTTGTATACATGTCTTATGTGTGGAACTGTCAAAAACATGTTCATATGAGCAACATCTAAACATACTAATATGAAACATTTTAATGGGTCTCCAAAATTATAAGTCTCCAATTTATGAAATTTCAACGTGTAAATATATTGAAAAACATTAATAGATAACTAAATAATAAAAAATATTTTTATAATAAATATTATGTCCGCCATAAATTATTGTTATTTTTATTTTATAGGTTTTAAAAATGTGAGTTTGTTTATATATCTAATTTTATATTTTTTATAAATGAAAAATATTTATATGATAAAAACTAAATATTAATATTTTTATTTTGTATGGGGATTTGCAATCTCAGCTTGCATATGAGATTGCTTAAAATCAATAGCTAGCTAGGACTCATAACTTTGAGATGATTTGTACTGCTTACAAAGAAGCTTTAGGTATGTTAACAACATCTCTTGAATCCAATGAAAATTTTGTGATTTCATGTATTGATGGTGATGGTGATGATGATGATGATTTAGAACTTCATAAGGGTTACTAATCTTCTCTATGTGAATACCTGGAAGGGGAAAAAGTGTAAATTTAACTTCACAATTCCAATAAAGGCAATGCTATATAAGCAGAGTATAGACTCACAAGAATAAATCCAATGTTGCCAAAACGCAAGACGTGTACCACTGGGGAACGCACAAGGCGTTTGAGCAAGAGCAATGATTGCAGTATCGTTATCGCTATCACGAGTATAAGCCAGCTTAGGATACCTCTGAATCAGATCCAAAGCGATCCCTAAACACACATAGACATTAATTAGCAACATCTTATAAACATATACTAATATTTAAGTATACATATATCATTAGGAACTTACTATATAGTCCATCGACAATACAATTGGTCACAAGCATTGCTCCGTTCTTGCCCTTGTGTTCATCTGTCCCATCACAAGGATCTAGATCACTCAAAGGCGTGTGATCGTAAAGATACCGAACCAAATCTTTGTGACCGTACAAAGAAGCAACCACGATCGGTATATGTTCTTTTAAATTCCTAACACTAACCAAACCGGGACATTTGTTCACCAAACACTCTGCAATTCTCACAATCCCACCAGTCGCAGCATAACTAAGTGCCGTGTAACCATTATCGTTCTTGATCATTAACACTTGCTCTGGATCTTGAATTCGTCTAATTATCTCTTCCACAATTTTGATGTGACCCGATAAAACAGCTTTGTGGATTGGTCTGTCTCCATTAGAGGTTAAGCTTGCGGTTAAAGCCTCAGGATTTCGGTCCAAGAACTTTTTCGTGGCTTCCAAGTTTCCACTGTCTATGAACTTGAAGAGGGCGAGATAGGTCGAGTTCGAGTTCTCTTGTGGTATCTCGACTTGTGGTAGCTCGTGTGATTCATCGAGCATACTATCTGACCGGAAACTTTTGTGGCTGGTTTCAGGTCGTAGACTGTCTGCTCTGAAACCTCTGGGATAACCTTTTTCAGTATCCATTTATCCGTTTCTTCTCCGCCAAAGACATAATATGTGTAAACTTTGGTCTTATATAATCTGTGTGAAAGCGATTTCCGTTAATCGGAGAGAAACATGTGTAAAGTGTTAAAAAGGAGTGGTGTGACTTGACTTTGAAGGAAAGTTTAAAGAACAAAAGAGGGAGAATGGTTCTTGAGCGTTTGGACCAATTACTATTTCAAGATTTTGTTATTCTCTGTTTTTCCTATTCGTTGTTTGAATTTTACTTCTAACTTTTCGTGGGAATATATAAAAGATTGATCTTTCATGTTACAGAATTTTACGTCGTTGCCAAGCAAAGAATTTAATTAGGCTTTTAACAATTTTCTTTTATTTTTCTGTTATACTGTGCATGGTGAAAAGTAACAAGATACGAACATATAGTCTTTGAAACTTTGAGAAAATGGAATCAAAACATGATTAAGCTAAACGCATAATCTAAAGAGGGTCATAATCCATCTAAGATAAAGAGGGGCAAGAATCGAATTCTTCTTCGTGTAGGATGCAATTTCAAGCCCATGCGTTATTTAATTTTGAAAAAGTAACTGGCCAGATGTAATTATGGATGATGGATCTTGTTTAATTAGGGGTTCTCGAGAGCAAACAAACATCGTTCGGCTTAATTACAGTGCGGTGCCTAGTTTTCTCGGGATCAAAACAATATTTAATTGTATTTTAATTAAATTTAATCATTTACATAATAAATATAAATTAACTAATTATAGATGAAAAATATATTCAATATTTTTGTACAGTAAATATAAATATAAATATAAATATAAATGTATATATATATTTATATATATATATATATATATTATTTCTTATGCAAAAATATATTCTTATATCAAACGTAAAATAATAAATAGTTAGTATTAAGATTATTTTTAAGATTGTGTTTATAACTTCATATTAATATTATTTTAAATAGATTAAAGAGTAATTGCACTCAATATATAGTAGCACACTACAAGAAAAGAAGGGAATTTCTGACAGATATTCGTGACGAAAAAAATTCGTCGGAAATAACCGACGGAAAACATGACGGAAATAATAACCGTCGGAAATTCGTGACGGAAATATATGTTGTCGGAAATTAGTGACGGGAATATATTCCGTCGGAAATTAGTGACGGAAATTTTCGTCACGAATTTCCGACGACCATATTCCGTCATGAATATGTTTAAAACCGTCGGAAATTATGACCGATATAATCTATCTGTTATACTAGCTGTTACCAACGGATATATTCAATATTTCTGACGTAAATTTCCGTCACAAATTCCGTTGGAAAATTTTTCTATATAACCAGAATACCTTCACTCATCACTTCTCA
>OVBE01011519.1:2020-14106 GCA_900406425.1 Iberis pinnata
CACTCTTCCCATGACTTAAGATTGCGTCTTACTATGGTTCTTAAGAGTGTTGATAAGGACCTATTAACAACTTTCGTTTATCCGTCGGTTTGAGGATGACATGTAGTGGAGAACAACATCTTTGTTCCTAGCTTGGCCCACAACGTTCAACCTAAATGACTTAAAGAACTTGGTGTCGCAATCAGAAACTATCACTTGAGGCATTCCATGTAACCTTATAACTTCCCTGAAAAAAGATTCGCTACACTAATGATGTTACTTGGTTTTAATGCTTTATAGTGGGTGTTTATACCTGCTATTCGGAATTATCCGAGTGTTTTTCTTGTGTTTTTAGCATATTTTCAGGATTCTAGGTGTCTGGGATGTTCCAGAGCGAAAAGGATGGTTTTAAGAAGAATTCATGTGAAAATGGACTAAATGAAGATGGAAGGATCGATCCAGACCGAAGAATGATCGATCTAGACCTGCATATGTGAGGAGATTGATCGATCCTATCATGGATCGATCGATCCAATGCCCTGGATCGATCGATCCCTTTTGAAGCACATATTGATCGATCCGTCAATGGATCGATCGATCCCTTTACACGAACAAGAATGAATTCAAGCAAAAAAACGCATTNTATTTTCAGGATTCTAGGTGTCTGGGATGTTCCAGAGCGAAAAGGATGGTTTTAAGAAGAATTCATGTGCAAATGGACTAAATGAAGATGGAAGGATCGATCCAGACTGAAGAATGATCGATCTAGACCTGCATATGTGAGGAGATTGATCGATCCTATCATGGATCGATCGATCCCTTTTGAAGCACATATTGATCGATCCGTTAATGGATCGATCGATCCCTTTACACGAACAAGAATGAATTCAAGCAAAAAAACGCATTCGTCCTCAAGAATTATTATTAGTTTTTCTTTATTGGGTTTTATTTCCTTTTATATTGAGACTATAAAAGCCTTTTGGCTTATTATTTTTAGAACATACATCAATTATTACCAGAGAACTTTTTCAGAGAGAAGGGATCTAATTTTGTATTCGAGAAGATTTATGAACTCTAATTCGTTTTATATACAATTTGGGTTTTGAATTCTGCAATGTTTACTCTTTCTATTATTTATGTTTTCGTTATCATGTATGAGTTGTCTATTTGTTAGGTTTNTTAGAACATACATCAATTATTACCAGAGAACTTTTTCAGAGAGAAGGGATCTAATTTTGTATTCGAGAAGATTTATGAACTCTAATTCGTTTTATATACAATTTGGTTTTTGAATTCTGCAATGTTTACTCTTTCTATTATTTATGTTTTCGTTATCATGTATGAGTTGTCTATTTGTTAGGTTTTAGGGTTTCCCAGGAAAACTAGGTTAATTGTTAGGGTTTGATATAATGGACTGAAATTGTTAGGTTCTTAGTCTAGATTTGTTCATATTGCATGAATTATAAACAAAAAGGGATTTGTTTTAGAAGTCTGATCTAGCCTAGATGAATAAGTGCCTTTGCTTGGGGGAGTATTGTCTTAGGGGGTTATGAACATATCGAATCTGAATTGAAATGTATGTTTAAATCATCTAAATATGGCGGGGTTTTTTTTTTTTTGATTTTAACATANATACAATTTGGGTTTTGAATTCTGCAATGTTTACTCTTTCTATTATTTATGTTTTCGTTATCATGTATGAGTTGTCTATTTGTTAGGTTTTAGGGTTTCCCAGGAAAACTAGGTTAATTGTTAGGGTTTGATATAATGGACTGAAATTGTTAGGTTCTTAGTCAAGATTTGTTCATATTGCATGAATTATAAACAAAAAGGGATTTGGTTTAGAAGTCTGATCTAGCCTAGATGAATAAGTGCCTTTGCTTGGGGTAGTATTGTCTTAGGGGGTTATGAACATATCGAATCTGAATTGAAATGCATGTTTAAATCATCTAAATATGGCGGGGTTTTTTTTTTTTTGNAATACCCCGGGAGAAGATTAGTCCATTGTTGTCTTCTGAGTTGATAACTATTTTTAAAGAAAATCCTGCATGTTAACCTTGACTTTTAACCTGAATACCTGTGGAATTCCCTATTGCGTAGCGTCTTTGTTATTTGCTTACAACCGCTTTTAATTTATCGTTATTGATATTTTATAATCACAACCATTACTTTAATCTGTTCTTAGCTTAATTCGATTTTAAAGTGAGAGTCGTACGTTCTTGGTCTTTGTGGATTCGATCCCTTTTATACTACTACGTTTGTTGTGCACTTTCAGTGAATATATTTGGGTTAAAACCTGAGTGTATCAAGTTTTTGGTGCCGTTGACGGGGACCAATTGTCCCTCTTAAGTTTTTCTTAGAATTTAGTCTAGGAATTTTTCTTTTTACATTACTCATCACGTTTTTATTCGTTATTTCTTTTTACAGGTGAATGATATGAAGATCTACCAAATCCAAGGAATTACTCAGCCTTAGTAACAAAGATCTCTTTAATTTAGTCTGCTCAATCCGGAAATCAAGAAGAAACACACAATCTTCCAACGCAATGGGGGGGATAACGCCATTCCTAATCTGATCTTTCCTGAAGATCCGAATGATCCACCACTTCATGTTCGTTGGATTCCAATTGAAGAGGTCTTTTTGTACAATAACCCACCTCCTCCTTCTCCTCAAGAAGTAAACAATGCGATTATCAATCCGATAGGGGAGGAGCTGAAGGCAATCAAGTGCCACAGGGATATCAAATAGGTGGTAATGGTAATCAGTTGGGACCTAACTCAGTTCTTGTGAATGACCCACCAGAACAAGTCTTCAATCACCCACCTCAATAGAACATGGTTCAAGTTGGAGATTTCAACAACCTTGAAGCTTTCCTTTCTAATAGGAATGCACTTCACCCTCGTCCACATCAACGATATGACTATAATTTCCCATTCCAGCTCGTTCATCCGATTCGCAAAAATCAATTCCATGGTTTTCCTACTGAGCATTCCATGGATCACCTCGATAGTTTTGAAGACCTATGCACTACTGTTTATATCGATTGAATCTCTAAAGAATTTATGCATTGTAAGCTCTTTAATCACTCACTAGATGAGAAGGCTCTCATATGGTTGAAATCTCTGCCTGCTAATTCCATCGAAACTTGAGGCATGGGATCGATTCATAGAGTACCTTTGGGAATATCCTTATCATGGGTTTTTTGAGCTAAATCTCCTCAACACATTTTACAAAGGTATCAAACTGCAGTATCGACCTTCTCTAGATACAACTAGTAATGAAAATTTCATGACTAAGCGAGTGCATGAAGCATATCAGCTGATAGACAATCTAGCGGCACGTAACAACAACCATTGTCCAGACTATGATAGAAGAGGAAGATCACCTGGATCAGAATCCTCTGAACTAGTTGAAGTGAAAGGACTTCTTACTCAACTTCTCAAGAACCAAAATCAGAGACAAGTCAGTTTTGCTGAAGATGTAGAGAAGATTGAAGCTGATTGCTTTGCATTCCAAGAACCTGAATCTTTAGAAGAAGAAGTGAGCTACATCAATAGCAAAGGTCAGAGAGTGTACAACCAAGCATATAATCCAAGTTTCAACAAGGGAAATCTATCATTGAGGAGTAATAATGTGCAGAGTTTTGGGAAATCTTTTAGTCAGAACACAGGAGGAACTAGTTTTCAAGGAAATCAGAATAAAGGCTTTGTTCAAAACTACAATTCAGGCGGCTTTCAACAACAATCCTTGCCTGTTTATCAACAAGCACCTCCACCAGAAGTTCAGGAAGAGAACAAGATGGAAGCCATGCTCCAAAAGATATTGGATGGTCAACAACAAACTGAACAGAATTTAAATGTCAAGATGGATAGTATGTATTATGATTTGAACAAAAAATTCGAAGCATTGTATACTCATGTCAAGCATTTGGATACTCAAGTTGCTTAAACCGCTGAAGCTGTTAAGAGACCAACTAGTTTTCTTTATGGGATCTCTGGTTCAACTCCCAAGAAGGAATTTGTGAATGTTGTCACACTGAGAAGTGGGAAATATATGGCTGGAAATAAAAGAAAAGAGCATACTGGTGAAGTTCTGGTAGAAGAAGTAGATGAATCTGCAGAAAATGCATAACTGAAAAGCCTGAAAATGATGCAGAGGTAGCGATCGATCGATCGCCTATGGGATCGATCGATCCAAACTTACAGGAAACCCCAGATTCATCATATCGACCTATCCATGTTCAAGGATCGATCGATCCAGCTAAAACAGGAAGCTACGGAAATTGCGATCGATTGATCCGTCGGTCTAGAACTAGAAAAACAAAGAGATCGATTGATCCCCTATGAGATCGATCGATCCCATCTCTCGGAATTCTGAAGTTCCAATTCGAGTTTATAAACAGAAAGTTCCATATCCATTCCAACCCAAGAAGTCTAGAAAAGATCTAGAGGATGCAAAAAGAAAGGATATGATCAAGGAATTGACTGTAAAACTACCATTCTCTGATGCTTGTCAAATGATTCCTTCCTTAAGGAAATATATCAAAAGCATGCTCAAAAGAAATATCACCTTAGAAGAGGGAGCAATAATGATTACAGAAGAATGCAGTTCAATCTTACAAATACGCATGCCTAAGAAACTTGGAGATCCGGGAAGCTTTGTTCTATCAGTAGAGATTGGTGACATCACATTCGCTATATCTGTCTGTGATTTGGGATCTAGTGTGAACCTTATGCCTTTATTAGTGGCTAAAAGGTTGGGTATGACGGACATCAAAGGTACCAATATATCACTCATCTTAAGTGATCGTTCTGTGAAGTATCCCGTTGGAGTTCTTGAGAAAATTTCTGTGAAGATCAGGAAAGCCTTTGTGCCAACTAACTTTGTGATCTTAGAGCTTAGAAAAGAAAAAAGGATCATCTTATATCAGGAAGACCCTTTTTAGCAACTGTTGGTGCTATCATTGATGTGAAGAAAAGCGAGATCGATCTTCATTTCGGTAATATGGTGATGAAGTTCAATCTACAAGAGGTTTTGAAGAAACCATCCCTAGATGCCAAGTATTTTTGGGTTGCTACTATCATAGAGGCTGTTGAGGGAGTTTCTGATGACTTTTTGTTTGATGATACTTTAGAGATTGCATTGACTAACATTACTAATGAGTCTATTTCCGTTAGTGATGATGTTTCAGGTTATACCATGATGTTAGATTCTTGTAGGAGGATTGAGGATATGACCGACTATGTGGAATTAGGGGAGACAACTTCCAAGTCTCCACCTAAACCGTACCCTGAACCACTTACTGATCCATGGAGCAAGCTGAAAGCTCCAAAATTGGAACTCAAACCCCTTCCAACATGGCTAAGGTACGCATTTCTAGGTCATAATTCTACATACCATGTGAATGCCAACTTGAATAACGTAGAGACCGCCTTACTTCTTTCTAAACTAAGAAAGTATCGTATAGCTTTAGGTTACACCTTATATGATATCACATGGATTTCACCAGACTTGTGCATGCATAGGATACATCTAGAAGATGTATCTAAGACTTATGTAGAACATCAGATAAGGTTAAATCCTAACCTGAAAGATGTTGTTAAGAAAGAGATAATGAAATGTCTAGATGCATGATTTATTTACCTTATTTCGAATAGTAACTGGGTCTGTCCCATGCATATAGTTCCTAAGAAAGGAGGGATAACAATTGTTAAGAATGAGAATGATGAGTTGATTCCGACTAGTACTGTTACATGTCATAGGATGTGTATTGATTATAGGAAATTGAATGATGTAACTCACAAAGATCATTTTTCTTTACCCTTCAATGACCAAATGCTGGAGAGATTGGCTAACCACCCTTATTATTGTTTCTTTGAGGTTATTTAGGTTTCTTTATGATCCCAATTCACCCAGATGATCAGGACAAAACGACATTCACATGTCCATTTGGTATCTATGCTTATAGCATGATGCCTTTTGGACTGTGTAATGCCCCATCAACCATTTAGCATTGTATGATGTTCATCTTTACTAACCTTATTGAAGAAATTATGGAAATAATCATGGACGATTTCTTTGTCTATGGATATTCCTTCGATGTTTGTCTTGCTAACTTGTGCAGGGTTATTCAGAGATGTGAGGAGAAACATCTAGTGCTAAACTGGGAGAAATGCCATTTCATGGTGACTAATGGGATCATGTTAGGACACAAGGTTTATGAGAAAGGTATTGAGGTTGATAAAGCTAACATTGAGGTAACGACTAACTTGCAGGCACCCAAATGCATCAAGGATATTCGCAGCTTTTTAGGTCATGCAGGTTTCTACATGAGGTTCATTCATGACTTTTCAAAGATTGTTAGACCTCTTACGAAGCTGTTGTGAAAGGATGTCAAGTTCGAATGGGACAACGATTGCCACTCCACCTTTCTAGCGATCAAAGGAGCTTTGGTAAGTGCTCCAATTGTCCAACCACTAGATTGGGAATTACCTTTTGAAGTTATGTGCGATGCAAGCGATTTCGTTGTGGGAGCTGTTCTTGGACAGCGGAAAGATAAGAAGCTCCATGCCATTTATTATGCCTATAGAACTCTTGATTTAACTCAACGCAATGATGCAACAACTGAGAAAGAGCTCCTAACGATTGTCTTTTCTTTTGAGAAGTTCAGATCCTACTTACTGGTATTCAAAGTAGTAGTCCACACTGATCATGTGGCGTTGAGGTATCTTCTTTCTAAAAAGGATACTAAACCCAGATTACTGCGTTGGATTTTGATTTTTAAGGAATTTGATTTAGAGATCAAAGAAAAGTGAGGCATTGAGAATGAAGTTGCAGATCACCTATCCCGACTCACGATCAAAGAGGATGTTCCCATTGACGCCTCTTTTCCATAGGAACGCATTTATGCTATCTTCACCATAGTGGATGAGAATATTTCTATCCATAGACCCCATAAGACTAATTTGATTACTCCTTGGTTTCGCGATTTTGCTAACTATTTAGCTGCTGACGTAGAACCACAAAACTTTTCAAGTTACCAAAAGAAGAAGTTCTTTAGGAATGTCAGACAATACTTTTGGGATGAACCATATCTTTAAAATCTTTTTAAAGATGGTATGTTCAGAAGATGTCTGTCTGAAGAGGAGATTCATAATGTTCTGTATCATTGTCACTTTGCTACATTCAAGACGGTCTCTAAGGTACTCCAAGCAGGTTTTTGGTGGCCCACTATGTTCAGAGATGCTCATAACTTCATCTCTCACTGCGATTCATGCCAAAGACAAGGGAACATCTCAAAGCAGAATGAGATGCCAAGAACTTCATTCTTGAAGTAGAGGTTTTTGATGTGTGGGGAATTGACTTCATGGGTCCTTTCCCTGTTTTTCATAACAACCTTTATATTCTAGTTGATGTTGATTATGTGTCTAAGTGGGTTGAAGTGATTGCTAGCCCCACTAATGATGAAAAAGTTGTGCTAAAGATGATCAAGTCTGTGGTATTCCCCAGGTTTGGTATTCCTAGAGTAGTCATCAGCGATGGAGGCACTAATTTCATCAATAGAGTCTTTGATGGATTGCTCAAGAATCATGGGGTGAAGCATAAAATCGCAACACCGTATCACCCTCAGACTAGTGGATAGGTAGAGGTTTCTAACAGGGAAATCAAAGCTATCCTGTAGAAAACGGTAAATGGATCTAGGAAAGATTGGTCTTTGAAACTAGATGATGCTCTATGGGCGTATTTAACAACGTTCAATACCGCTCTAGGTACTACCCCTTTTAACCTTGTCTATGGTAAATTTTTTCACTTACCTGTAGAACTGGATCACAAAACTGCATGGGCTATCAAGTTTCTGAACTTCAACATAAAGACAGAAACAGAAAGACGTCTCATTTAACTCCATGAGATTGAAGAGATTCACCACTTAGCACATGAAAACTCCAAGATTTACAAAGAAGGACTAAAGCTGCACATGACAAGAAGATCATTCTAAGAGATTTTTGACCAAGTGATAAGGTATTTCTCTACAACTATAGATTGAAACCTAAGTAGCATGGAATCGGAAGCGGGAGCATGGAAACGAGATCGTTTGAAATCATGGAAGCAGATTTTTTAGAAAATTGAGAAATGGGTACGTGTTGGAAAAACATATATATATATAACATATACATATTTTAAGAATAAAATCTTAATAAGGAAATAGAAATCTAATGCGAGTAATTTTTACAAAATGCAAAACTAAAATGTTAATATATATATATATATATATATTGTATTCACCAATATTATTTTATTTGTGTAAGAATAAATAACATTATCTAGAATAAAAAAGTAAAATGATGCAAAATATATCAACCAAATCATAATCAAACTATAATTATTTTGGTTATAGTCTTTTAAATCATTAAAAGGAAAGATATAAAACTATTAATCTAGAAGGTGAAATTAATTACTTATCTATTTCAATTTGATTTTTAATATGATAAAAATATATTTTGATATCTATAAAGATTCCTAATTTTTTATTTATTGCGATTCCAAATATGGAATCGCAGTAGTTATAGAGCTTCCAGTTTTGGATTCGACGCTTCCAAAACGCTTCCAAATTGATTATTTTTGGAATTGCGCTTCCACGATGCTTCTTAGCGCTTCCGGAATCTTCTGATTTCGATTATGATTCTGAAGCGAGAAGCGGTCCTCCAACAAAGCTTCTGTGCTATCTAGATTGAAACTTTTCCCTGAAAACTGAAATCTAGGTGGTCTGGACCGTTTTCCATCAAAGAGGTAAGACCATATGGTGCAGTGATATTGCTAGGTTTTAATGCATAATAATGGGCATTTATGTATGCTATTATGTATTATCCCGAGTGTTTTCGTTGCATATTTGGTATATTTTCAGGATTCTAGGTGTCCGGGTCGTTTTGGAGCAAAAAGATGCATTTCGGAGCAAATCAGAAGAATTCCCGCATTGCAGAACAAAGTGATCGATCAAGCACTGTGAAATCGATCGAGCAGATCTTTTGATGAAATGCACGATCGGACAACACTGGAGCCCGATTGGGAATTTTCTCTTGGAAAAATCCGAACTTAAAGATCGATCGTGCATTCAGAAGAACGATCAAACAGAAAACTGAAGTGCTCGATCGAGCACCCTAGGAGCCCGATCGAGCACTCTACCCGAGAAGAACAAGAAAATTTCCAAATTTGCATTCAAGCCCTCAATCTTATTCAAACTTTCATATTTCTAATTATTTACTTTTTAGACTATTAAAGCCTTTGTCTTAGGTTTATTTTCTATATACTTTCATACTTTTGCAATTTGAGAGCTTTTACTGTGGGAGAAGAATTCATGAACCTTGTATTTGGAGACGAGATTTTGAACCCCTTTTTAATATATATATATATATATTCAATTTTACTATGCGTTCTTCTTTGATTTTGTATTGTTTACCCATTGTAATGTTTGAGTAGTTCACTATTTGGTTTTGGTTTTAGGGTTTCCTAGGAAAACCAAGTTTGAATGTTAGGGTTATTCATATAGGATTGAATTTGTTATGTTCTTAGTCTAGATTTGTTTTCAATGTCTGAATTAGCTTGATCACTTAGTTCATGATAATAGGTTAATAAATACAAAGAGATATGATTTTAAAACCTGACATAATCTAGATGAATAAGTGTTTCTACTTGGGAGAGTATTGTCTTTAATGCTTATGACCAATTGAATTTGGACATTAATGGATGATCAAAATAGTTAGATACAGCGAGAGTTTGTTTATGATGATTTGATAGGGTTTAATACTCCGAGAGGAGATTATTCTATTTGTGTCTTTCATATTGAGAACTATTTTCAATGAAAATCCTACATGTTAACTTTGACTTTTAAACTTGAATACCTATGGATTTCCCTAATGTCTGGCGTTTTTATATTATCATTTACAACCAATTATGTGTTATTGTTTTGATTCACTACAACAACTTAATTATTCTATCTTAGCTTGATTTGAAATGAAACTGAATTGTGTGCTTTATGGTCTCTATGGATTCGACCCTTTATTGTACTACATTGATATGTTCTCTGCAGTATTAGTTTTAAGATTAAATTCTTAACCTATCAGAATTTTTGCACCGTTGCCGGGGACCAATAGTGCCTTTCAAGTTTCTATTTAGAGTCTAGTCTAAGGTTTTTCTTTTTACAGTACTCATCTCGTTCTTTCTTCTTGTTTTTGTTTTATAAGTGTATGATCAGAAGATCTGACAAATCCTCTGAATTGCTAAGCCTCAGTAACTCAGAATTTGCAAAGATAGAACGCTCAAACCGGAAAGCAAAGAAAGACGCAAGCTCATCCAATTCAATGGCTGAAAACGTTAATATGAAGAATCCAGTAGCACCCGAAGGTCAAAAAGATCCGCCTTCTCTTGGACTCAATCAACTGATTCTCAATCAGGTCAGAGGTGGTGGTAACGGAAATCAAGTGCCACAAGGCCAACCAAGAGCTAATGGTAACCAAATACCATCGGTGAACCCAATTCCTCANATTCAATGGTTGAAAACGTTAATCTGAAGAATCCGGTAGCACCCGAAGGTCAAAAATATCCGCCTTCTCTTGGACTCAATCAACTGATTCTCAATCAGGTTAGAGGTGGTGGTAACGGAAATCAAGTGCCACAAGGCCAACCAAGAGCTAATGGTAACCAATTTCCACCGGAAAACCCGAATCCTCAGAACATCGATGCAAGAAATTTTGTCTTGTATGGAGATCCAGAAAGAGTTTCCAATCAGCGAAATGCTCAGAACCACCCTCGAGTTGGTACATTCAACAATCCTAAAGCATTATATGGAAATAGGTACCCCATTCAACCTCCACAACCTCAGCAAAGGGAATACCAATTTCCCACCCAGCTCATTCAAATGATCCGTAACAACCAATTTAGTGGTTTATCAAATGAGCATCCAATGGATCATATTGACACTTTTGAGGGCATTTTCATTACTACCAAACTAAATGAAGTATCACATTGATACGATCCTGATTTTCTTCCCCTTGGATCTTTATCTTTGATTGAAGCTTTTTGGACAGAAACTCAACTTTAAGTGAAGAACAGTTTCTGGAACTTGATGGTAATTGAATATGGAAGAAATAGAGATGAAAATGATGATAAAACAAACAAGAGATGATGATCTTGTTTGAAAGTTGAATGGATTCTCAAAAGATTGCGCTTGTAAGAGAAATCCAGAATTCTGGTGGTTTGGCTCTCACCACTTAGAATTGTTTTGAGTCAATAGTATAAGGGTTTTATAATGAAAATTGACTGATTTTATTGATAGATTCCAAGCACATTATATAGAAGAAGAGAAAGGTACATGCACCTTCTCTTGGAAATAATAGAACAATTTTAAATGCCGGAAATTAAATGAAAGCATTCAAAAGGTTGGTTGTTGAGTCTAACTTCTAAATTTAAATGCTTTCTAAGTAGAATAGATATTTTCTACTTGTGATCAAGTAATAACTAAGTAACTTAGGCGAAAGTAAATTATCAAGCCTCGTTAAAAACCTTTGCATAGAAAACCCATTGGGACAAAACCATGCAAAGGAAAAGAGTGCAAGATAACCACTTAGTTACTTAGTTTATTAACTTGATCTTCTTCTTCATTTGCATAGGTGTAGATGCTGTAGATGTTCCTTGGTGTTGAGTCTCCTAGCTGCATATTCTTGAGTAAACTCTTAACTCCTTTACCTAACTCTTTATCCTTAGCTCTAGTGATCACTCCATCTGTTACTTTGAAAGCTTCTTCTAAATCTTGCATCTCCTCTATCTCTTCATTCGTTAAGTCTCCTTGTGAGTAGCTGGTTGGAATCACATCATCCTCTCCCATTTGAAAAGGAATTGACCTCAAATCCGAATCTGCAACATAAGGAATAAGATCAGAAACATTGAACGAATTACTCACATTATACTTCCCTTGGAGATCAATTAGATAGGCATTGTTGTTGATTATCCTGGTCACTTTGAATGGTCCATCAATTCTAGGCATCAATTAAGACTTTCTTTCAGCTGGAAATATTTCTTTCCTTAGGTGAACCCACACTAGATCACCTTCCTCA
>OVBE01011520.1:0-14106 GCA_900406425.1 Iberis pinnata
TCTTATTCATCAGAAACTGATATGGATTAAAGTTATGGATTCTAAAAATCCCAACAACAATTCCAATCACACTTTAAGCTGAGGGATCTTGGTGCTTTGAAGTACTTTCTAGGACTTGAAGTGGCAAGATCTGAGTTTGGAATTCACTTGTGTCAACGCAAATATGCTCTGGATTTATTGGATGAGGTTGGTCTCCTTGGTTGTAAGCCTACTTTTGTCCCTCTGGATCCTCATCTCAAATTATCTCAGGATGATGCAAGTGACCTTGTTGATGCTGAAGCTTATAGGCGTCTCATTGGGAAGCTTATATACCTTCAAATCACACAGCCTGACATTGCTTTCCCAGTCAACAAACTCAACTAGTTTAGTAAAGGTCCAAAACAAAAACATTATCAAGCTGTTATGAAGGTGTTGCACTACATCAAAGGCTTTGTGAGTTTGGGTTTGTTCTATTCCTCTACCTCTATTCTTCAGTTGGAGGCTTTTGCTGATGCAGACCAGAGTTCTTGTCTTGATACACGCAAGTCCACCTCTGGTCAATGTCTCTTTCTTGGTTCTTCTCTGATCTCATGTAAATCTAAGAAGCAACAAACTACGGCTAAGTCTACAACTGAAGCAGAGTATAGAAGTTTGTCAACAACTGTTGATGAGATTGTTTGGCTTACTAACTTTCTTCATTAGTTGCATGTTCCATTGGTCAAGACTACTTTAATTTTATGTGACAACCAGGATGCAATTCATATTGCTAATAATCATGTATTTCATGAACGGACCAAAACCATTGAGATGAACTGTCATAGAGTTCGAGAAAGGTTAGTGCAAGGTTTATTTAAATTGCTTCACATTCGTTCTGGTTTACAGGTTGTAGATATCTTCACCAAGCCTTTATATCCTACACACTTTCTTGATCTTGTTGGCAAGATCAATCTTCGTAATATATTCATCGCATCTTGAGGGGGACTATTATATTTGATAGGATAGTTTCATATCATGTGAATTAGTATGTGTAAATTGGTGAAATAAATCAATATTTGGTTTAGTAGAATAGCTTTGGTTTGGCTCTAGTTTAGGCCATTACTTTTGTATATAAACTCTCAATTGTATATTTTGACAAATTAATAAGAATGATATTTAATTGGTAATAGAATCTTCTTGGAGAGTTAATGAAAGATTTAACATCGTTCCAGGAAGACTCTTCTGTAAAAATCATGTACTTGATAATCAACATCGACCAGTTTTAGATTCTGACTTGAATCATTGCTAAGCCGTGTGTTTCTTTCTCATAATTTGAAAGTTTTTAGAAGTTGACTAAAAAGACATGAAATTGCATTTTTTATCACCAGTTCCTGTCTTTACCTCCTCTGCAGATTCACATTCACTAACGAATGAAGGTGAGATTTGAGATGTGGGATAAGTTCTCTGACTTGGAGATTTGAAGTCTTTATCTTCAGGCTTGTCATCATTAACAACCTCTTTGTTCTTGTCTCCACTTCCAGAAGCACTTTTCATTCCGGGAAATGCTCTGATTTCATTTGAGGTGAACCATACCATAGTCTTTCAAGCTTCTGAAAGAAGCCATCTTCCATGAAATAATTACTCCTTGTAGTAAGAGAAACTTGATTTGTCTCCATGAGATTTTTCCATTTTCCTTAACATTCTTGTTGTTGACCCGAATGGACTCTTGGAAGCTATTTGGTGCTTCCTCTTTTGCTTCATAAAATGTTATATGGATTTTCATAGAAAGTATCTTTAAGATAGATTGTAGGTACACAAGTCTGCAATAAGCAACACAAAATATCTTAAGCCACCATGATGCAACATAATCTCGCGGTATCTCCCGTCTCTTTAATTGATCTAAAAAAGAACTTGCGTTTGGGTTCTCTATTTTGAGCTGAGTTGCATCATTCGCTTTCTAAAAATGAAGAATGTAAAACTAAACAGAGTTTTAATGGTGTTAATTAAATGTAACAGTTGACTAACACTAAATTTCAATTGGTTTAGCTAACAAAAGTTTGATTTTCTGGTTTTAGTTTAAAAGTTTAAGTTTTTTTTATGGATTACTTAAGAATTCGGCGTTTAAATGGTTTTTTTTTGTTGCATTTTTCTCTTAAAATAGTCAAGAGAGAAAAAAAAATTGAGTGGGTTGGTTCAAGAATGATATTGATAATGTATCAAATAAATCCAAGGAATGAGAAAAGTTACTAGTAGACGAATGAGGAATTATCAACATGGAAGAAAAGGTCCATCTTTTTCCAAATTATCATATTGAAATATATATATATATATGATATATTGTCATCTTATTTAATTAGTTTTCAAAATTTATGACTTAACTCTTTAAGTAAAAAAAATTCTCGAAGACATAATTTGAATGTCATGCATGTAAGATAAAAATGTTTACAAATATTTTCTTAATATTATTGTATTGTAGGAAATCAAAGAATAGCCTTGATGCTAAAAAAAATAATCTGAAACTTTTTGTATTGATTTAAAATGATGTACACCTTAATATCCAGAGAGAAGACATACCCTCCAAGAGCACTTTGATCTCTGTATAACACAAGAGTGGAAAATAGTCCATTAATAATGCATATATCAATCATCGTTTGCAATGATTCTTTTTAATAATATAAACTTTATGAAATAAAGATTCATATCCCATGTTGGAAGCATGCATGTGCTACCTTGTCAATCTAAGTTGGAAAGTGGTCTCGTTTGGTTGGCAGTTTAAATTATCGAAATATTTATTGGGACTTTTTTTTAACTTATGAATCACATTTTGTTTGTGTCGAAATGATTTATATCTCAGAGTTTTATCATAACCCCGCAGAAAATTTTTACAAACTGTTTTATTTTGTCAAAAAAGGGAAGTAAAAAAGGTAAATTAAAAGGGAAGCCAAAGACATCATCATGTGTAGGTTGTATTTCAAGGAAAGATACATTGAGTGACCATTCTTCTAAATTCCACTTTTGCATTGATTTCAGATTTTGGATTGCATCTTATCGTATATTGTAAATGAAAATGTGATTAATCAATTTTATTTTTTTGATGGGAAATAAATAAATATGTCTTGATTTTTGGCCGAATTATATAATAGACGGAAAGAAGACTAAGTGATATAGTTGGGCCCAAATACGTCGCCGTTTGGCCCAATATAGAATCTTTAAGACCCAATTATCGTTTTCGTATGGTTTGAGATTTTTCGTACCCATTAATGTTTACTTGGTTTAAACTTGGATATTAAAAGTTTTGTTTAATCGTTTGTCTTGTATATGTTTGACTAATAACTTTGATGATTTCTCCTTTATGAAATTTATGTTCTATTGATTTCTCTTGTTAAAGAAAAAAACTTATATTCATGCATGAAAAAATATTTTGATTTTATTAAATACATATTATAGGATATGGGTTACGTCCAGACCCAATGGATAGAGATCATTCCAAAGGTGACAAGGTGAGCAGAGGCGCCAAAAGAACAGTGGGTCTAATTCCTGTAGCCCCACAGAATAGTAGGTCTAGTCCTCGTAGCCCCACAGAACAGTAGATCTAGCCTCCGTAGCCCCACAAAACAGTGACCTACTGACTAACCCGCCAGACTAGAGGCTATACTCCCACCTGCCCACCGTAGTCGAATGATGATAAAGATGCACTATAAAAAGGAGAGGGGGATCCACGAAAAAAGGGGGCAATTGGAGAGAGAGGAGATCTTAAAGAGAAGTTAGAGAGATAAATCGACTCCCTTAATATTCTTGTAATTTTTTGAGTGCATCGAACTTATCGACGTCCTTATTATGTTTCGCACTTGTAATCTTTCGCACTTGTGATCTTTCCTGTCAAATACGAACCTAAATCAAGGGGATCGACAACCCTAGATTCAGGCGACTCCACTGGAGACACTTTTGAAAGGGTCGACGAGCATGAAAACACAGAGCATGGCAGGCGAGAAATAGACTTTACCTCAAGATCTTTTTCAACAGAGCGACGAGCCTAGCTTTCAAGCTATCTTTCAACAGAGCGACACGCCAATCTATCAAGCTTTCCTTCAACAAAGCGACAAGCCAAGCTCTCTACCTCTTTTTCAATAGAGCAACGAGTCTAGCTTTTAAGCTCTCTTTCAATAGAGCGACGCGCCAAGATTTCAAGCTCTCCTTTAACAGAACGACGAGCCAAGCTTTTTACCTCTCTTTTAACAAAGCCATGAGCCAAGATTTCAAGCTCTCTTTCAACAGAGCGACGAGCCTAGCTTTCTATATCTCTTGCAACATAGGGACGAGCCAAGCTCTCTACCTCTCTTTCGACAGAGCGACGAGCCAAGCTCTCTACCTTTCTCTCAAAATAACGACGAGGTGCGCTCTCTACCTCTCTTTCAACAGAGCGTCGACCATCTCAATTTTTCATGAGAAGGTAAAAACCCTGACGAGTAAAAAAAACATGCATGTCGACGAGCATAAAAAGTCCATGCAAGAAAGCTCAAGGTTAATAAGGTTAATGACACGCTAAGAAAGCTCTCAAGCTTTCTCTCAAGATCTCTAAGGTGGTACGATGACCAAAGCTCTCTCTCACGTGTACGACGAGTTCAAGCTTTCACTCAAGCTCTCTCACGTGGACGAGACGAACTTAAGCTTTCATTCAAGCTCTCAAGCTCTCTGAGGTGGTCAGACGACCCAAGCTCTCTCACGTGGACGAGACGAGCTCAAGCTTTCATTCAAGCTCTCTAAGGTGGCCAGACGACCCAAGCTCTCTCCCACATGGACGATGAGCTCAAGGTTTCACTCAAGTTCTCTCACGAAGACGAGACGAGCTCAAGCTTTCATTCAAGCTCTAAAGATTTCTCTCAAGCTCTCTGAGGTGGTCCGACGACCCAAGCTCTCTCTCACGTGGACGACAAACTCAAGCTTTCACTCAAGCTCTCTCACGTGGACGAGACAAGCTCAAACTTTCATTCAAGCTCTCAAGCTCTGAGATGGTCGACGACCCAAGCTCTCAATTAAGCTCTCTCTCACGTAGATGAGACAATCTCAAACTCTCATTCAAACTCTCTACCTCTCCTTCAACAGAGTGCCGACCATCTCAATTTTTCATGAGAATGTAAGAGCCCTGACGAGCTAAAATGACAAGCTAAGGAATTGACAAGCTAAGGAAGCAAAAAGAAAAGGAAAACATGACGCACCAACAATGACGAGCAAAAGTTCATGACAAGGAAGAAAGCTCTTAGGAAAGCTCATAACGAGCACATAAAGCTCTTGGCAACACCTTTAAGAAGGGGACCTATGGCCTATCACACTTTATCTCATAATGAGCTCCTCGCCTAACTCACCTCCTTGCAAGGCCAATAGACCAAGCTGGTCGACGACCTAAAATTCTTAAGCTCTCTCACGTGGACGAGACGAGCTCAAGCTTTCACTTAAGCTCTCAAGATTTCTCTCAAGCTCTGAGGTGGTCGACGACCCAAGCTCTCCCTCACGTGGATCACGAGCTTGAGATTTCACTCAAACTCTCTCACGTTGACGACAAGCTCAAACTTTTAATTAAGCTCTCACTCAAGCTTTCACTCAAGCTAGTCGACGACCTGAAGATTTCACTCAACCTGGTCGATGACCCCAAATTCCCAACTGCAAACCTACAAAAGGCTAAGTAAAATTACAGGTTCATATATGAGGATTTAATAACATTTTTTGATCAATTCATGGAATAGGTCGACAAGCTCAAGCTCTCACCC
Organism: Iberis pinnata; assembly: GCA_900406425.1. Lineage (NCBI taxonomy): Eukaryota > Viridiplantae > Streptophyta > Magnoliopsida > Brassicales > Brassicaceae > Iberis > Iberis pinnata. The sequence continues at coordinate 5,721 of OVBE01011520.1, forward strand.
ATTCGATTTTCCCAAATGAAGTAGAAAGAAAAGCTGAGGCCAGACTCGCAGAAAAAATAATAAGCCAAGCTTAAGCTTGCAAAAAATAATATGGTCAATACCCACATAGAAAAGTCGAGTCCATACTCGCACCACCGGTAAGCCAAGCCCAAACTCGCACGTACTAGGAGAGACGAGCACTATAAGCTGAGCCCAGACTCGCATGCTCGTCGAAGACCTAGAATATTAGAGGGTAAGTCAAGGTTAATGCAACCTCGCACCCTCGCCTTCTAAGAATGATGAACATAATAAGCCGAGCCCAGAATCGCATGCTCATCAATTTCTAGAACACTTATAAGCCAAGGTTAACGTAACCTTGCACCTTCGAGCATTCAACCTCACAAAGCCGAGTACATACTCGCACATTCTCAGAACGACAAGCACCACAAACCAAGCCCATAATCGTATGCTCGCTGTCGACCTAGAAATATGAGTGGACACGACGAGCATAATGTAAGTCGAGCCCAAACTCACATAGAGTTCCATCGTCTTGATGTATGAAAGCTAATTTATTTTTAAGTTTAACTTATATTTTAGTTGATTACCACATCTTCCATCACACAATCACCTCGTCTATCGAACTACACTTTAGCTGAGATCAAAACTCGCACATGAATAATATCCATGAAATCCATAGTTCGAGCTCATATCTAAACATCAAAGCTCAGTAGGAAAAACTAGACGTAAGTCAGAATAAAACCTTGCAAGAACCGTAAGCCGAGTACCCACATCGACTTCGTCTATCGATCTAGAATTATAATATCAAGCTCACTACCTCACATAAAGTCCCGGTATACCTAGCGAGAATCACAAACCAAGTTTAAAGCCAAGTTTACCTCGCATATGTTGTATATATAACAAAATTCTTCAGTCTTATTTCAGGTCTCCTAATCCTACATGATTGCATTGCGCCTTGATCCAAGAGATCTGCCGGACCACAGAAGAGTTACAACCTTGGCCTTCAGAAGCTCGAAGACTCGCCGAAATGAAGGGGAAAAACATGGGAAAAAACTTGGAGACAGAGACAAAGCCAGAGCTCTCTGAACAACACCACGAAGACTGTTCATGATATAAGATCAGACGAACTCATGAATTGCCTCATCGACCTCACTCGTCTATCAGCAATCAGCAAGGTGATTATCTCCTCGACCTCACTTTGCCTTTTGGATCTCGTCCTTCATAGCCAGGTCAAACTTACCTCTCAGAAGACCCTACCTCAGAGACTATACTCTTTCCCCCCCCCCAATACAATTTTGACCCAAGTGGTTTTCCATATCGAGGTTTTTTTTAATGAGATAGTCTTTCAAGGTTCCAAGATTATCCATTCATCACGGTTAAGTTTGAGAGGGCGTATTGCATCACGAAGACCAATGATTCATAGTGTTGGCTAGTCCATTGGGCCTTGAGACACAATGTGTCCGACGAACCTGTAAGCATACTGGTCTCCTCGAGCTAAGGGGGGACTTATTGTAGGATATGGGCTGCGCCCAGGCCCAATGGACAGAGATCATCCCAAAAGCTCATCCAGAAGGCGACGAGGTGAGCAGGGCCGCCGAAAGATTAATGGGTCTAGTCCCCGTAGCCCCACAGAACAGTGGGTCTAGTCCCCATAGCCCCACAAAACAGTGACCTACTAACCAACCCGCGAGACTAGGGGCTATACTCCTACATGCCCGCCGTAGCTGAATGATGACAAAGAGATACTATAAAAAGGGAAGGGGAATCCACGAAGAAAGGGGGGGGGGGAAATTGGAGAGAGAGGAGATCTTAGAGAGAAGTTAGAGAGATAAATATACTCCCTTAATATTCTTGTAATCGTTTGAGTGCGTCGAACTTATCGACGTCCTTATTCTGCTTCGCACTTGTAATCTTTCGCACATGTGATCTTCCCTGTCAAATACGAACCTAAATCAAGAGGAATCAACGATCTTAGATTCAACAATTGGCGACTCCACCGGGGACACTTTTGAAAGGGTCGACAAGCATGAAAACACAGAGCATGGCATGCGAGAATAGACTTGACCTCAAGATCTCTTTCGAAAGAGCTACGAGCCTAGCTTTCAAGCTCTTTTTCAGCAGAGCAACGCGCCAAGCTTTCAAGCTCTCCTTCAACAGAGCGACGAGCCAAGCTCTCTACCTCTCTTTTAACAGAGCGACAAGCCTAACTTTCAAGCTCTCTTTCAACAGAGAGACGCGCTAAGCTTTCAAGCTCTCCTTAAACAGAACGATGAGCCAAGCTCTCTACCTCTATTTCAACAAAGCGACAAGCCAAGCTTTTAAGCTCTCTTTCAACAAAGCGACGAGCCAAGCTCTCTATCTCTCTTTCAACACAACGAAGAGCCAAAATCTCTACCTCTCTTTCGACAGAGTGACGAGCCAAACTCTCTACCTCTCTTTCAACAGAGCGACGAGGCAAGCTCTCTACCTCTCTTTCAACAGAGCGTCGACCATCTCAATTTTTCTTAAAGCGGAGGTAGATAGAACCTTTAACCATTGTCTGCCGCTGACCAAGCTGCAAGACCCACCGATTACTAATCGGTGGCCAGACAGCGGTTCTCTAAAGCGGAGGTGAAGACAAAGCTTCTGATAAAAGTGAGGAAGAGGAGGCTGGTCGTTGAGGACGCCATAACTGGTCGTTGAGGACGCCATAACCCCAAAACATCTTGAGCTCCTTTCTTCCTCACAGGTTCGACCTCCTGGCTTCAGTGACCCGAGCTTTTTGGCCGGACAACGCCTTCGTGAAACAGGTTCAAACTTCATCATAAGTCTTGTGAGCTTTGTAGAAGAAGGCAATGGAAAATTATAGCGGCAGAAGATATAATTGAACTCTAGACGAGATCGCCAACACTGATTTTCACCAGCGAACCGGTGTTACAGTGCCGAGTGCATGGAGACACAACTCGAGCGACGATGGTGGAGATTCGCCGCCTCTAACTCTCACCATAGGTCTTCCGATTAAGATCGAGATCTTGAAAAAAGATCGAGTAGGGAAAAGAGAGAAGAGGAGAGAGAAGTAAATCGTTGAGTGTTTATAATCTCGTCTCATCAATTGCTTTTGAATTCAAAGCTTTTTCAACGGTTTGTAAATCATAATATTTCAAAGATTTGTTCTATGAATTATATTATATATGTTTGTGTTGTCATCAAACGATTTAGAATCTGTTTTAATATTCTAAAACAGATTATTGACTTATTGTGAAGATTTTTATGTTTAGATGATCTCTTATATCATGGAGTTTGTTACTCCAAGGCTTTACAACATAATGAAAAGGATGGTTTTGGACCAATGAAATTAAATAATAAAAGTTTTTGATATTTTATAACTTGATTTATTTTGGAATATACGATGTCTGTGATAAAATATCCCAGGCTGGAAACGTAGCATAATATATTTCATGTGATATGTCAATAAATAGTACCTTTCTCTATAGAGAAATATTATATATTTATACAGACTTAGTCACTAGCTAATTTAAAGAATAATTTTTTGAAATACCATAAAAAATCTCAAATTTCAAAAATACCACACATTCCTAAAAGTTTCAAAAATATCACACACTCCCAAATAATACCACAAATATAAAGAGTAAATTAAAAGAGTTTAGAATTTAAAGTTTTGAGTTTGGATTCACTAAATAGAGTTTAGGGGTTCGTTTTGAAAGAGGTAGAATTTGATTTTAGTGTTTTTAGATTTAAATTATAAATTTTAAAACTATTTCAAATTTGTTGTATTTTTGGAACAAAAAAATTTTTGTGATATTTTTAGAAAAAAATGTTGTGTTTTTGAAACTTTTGAAAGTGTATGATATTTTTGGAATATACCTAATTTTTGGTGGTATTTTTGAGAATCTCTCTAATTTGAATTGGTTTTGAAATATAACATATTTGCAGTCAACACAAAGTTAATCCAATTATAATTATCAGTTTAATTGGCATAACATACTTTTTTGGGTCACAAACCATAATTAAACAGTTATAAAATAAAATGCAACATCAGACATACCTAGATGTGCAAATAAAACAGTCATATGTAATTAAATGACTAAAGTTCAAAATATGAAAGATAGATAACACAAGTAAAGCTTGATAGAAAGTTATGAGCAATATGAAACAACTTAATGTGATTAAACATTTGGAGAACTCGAGGTTTCATGATGCTTCCTCAACTAACTTGTAGGACGTCACCTTAACTCGTGACTTTTGACGATAAATCTTAACCACGACTCTCACCAATGTGATTGTCGATGCTTCTTCCAGTCCCGAACATACCATTACACAAGAATGCAACAAGGTTAAGCTGATGGAGATCCTTTGTGGTTCGGAAACCATTTGGAGACTTCTCTCAAAGAGAGGAAGAAACAAGGATCAATGCTCTCTTTAACCAAAGAGGATGATAAAGACGATCTCTCGTGATCCTAACAGGAGGAAGTTTGACTAGAAATCTCTGAACTTGAAACCTCTAAGGGACTAGTAGTGAAAGACATTGAGAGCTTTTGCACAATTACCAAAACAATAACCCAACATGTGAACCATACATAAATTCAGGAGACTACCACAATACAAGACATGTGACTTTGCATCATGATTCCTGAAACAATTGAAGCCTTTACAATCACCCCAAATAGGAAGTAAATTTACTAATTAACTTGGACTCAACAAACATTGGAGTGATCAATCCATGATACCACAAATCTCAATAAAAACCGATATGTTTTGAACTAGTAATTAGCATACTGAGAACAAAGATAATTTTAGGTTTAAATAACCTTCATTGAGGGATAATCGATCTGATAAGGACCTATAGTGCTTTAGTACAACCTCCTGAGCAAGGACCTTGGCCGACAAAGTCTTCAAGATATCATCTGAATAATTTTGAGACATACAAATCCAAATAGATTCCATCGCTATGTTTGAGGCCTTGTCCCTTAATGTTGAACCATAACTCATAATCGAGCTTGGGTACAAAGAGGCCCGCAATGGTGTAAGCTCGAATGAAGAAAGTACAATTGTGAAGATGTCACCATTCATGGCGAGTCTGGTCCAGGAGACGCTATTGCAGTCGATAATACTGTGATGAGAGAAAGAAAGTATCACGGGATAACACCAAACACATTCACAGTAAGTTTTCCCCGAAGAAAAGTGAGTGCAAGACGAGGTTGACTAGAATAAAAGAACTTCTGCAGAAAGGAGCTTTAGGTTGCGATACCATATTCCAACCAAAGCAAACCAAGCTCTCGAGGCATTGCAAATACATCCTATAAGGCTTGATATTGCTTGGTTTTAATGCATAATAGTGGACATTTATGTCTGCTATTCAGCATTATTCCGAGTGTTTTCCTTGCATATTTGGTATATTTTCAAGATTTTAGGTGTTCGCGTCGTGTTGGAGCAAAAGATGCATTTCAGAGCAAATCAGAAGAATTGGCTAAATGCATAACAAAGTGCTCGATCGAGCACTAGGAGATCGATCAAGAAAAGCAGCTAAGGGAGTGCACGATCGGGCAACACCGGATGTCGATCAAGCATTTCACCCTAGAAAAATACGGACATGAAGATTGATCGTGCAACCAGGAGAACGATCGATTGAGCACTTCACTTGAAAAGAACCAGAAAATTTCCAAATTTTGTATCAAAGTCCTCAACTTATCCAATTTCCATATCTTGGCTATTATGACTTTTTAGACTATAAAAGCCTTTGGCTTAGGTATATTTTGATCACGCTTTTTACAATTTTTGAGCTTTTACTGGGAGAAGAATTTATGAACCTTGTATTTGAAGAAGAGATTATGAACCCTTATTTTTATATATCTATTCTATTTTATTTTAATTATGTGTTCTTCAAAGATGTTGAATTGTTTATGCTTTGCAATGTCTGAGTAGTTCACTAGTTAGGTTTTAGGTTTTCCCAGGGAAATCATGGTTGATTGTTAGGGTTATTCATAAAGAGACTGAATTTGTTAGGTTCTCAGTCTAGATTTATTCTTAATGCATGAATTAACTTGATCACCTAGTTCTTGATAATAGATTTATAAATACAAAGGAATTTGGTTTAGAAATCTGACATAATCTAGATAAGTAAATGCCTTTTCTTGCGGATTTATTGTCTTAGGGGTTTATTATTAAATCTGAACTGTAATGCATATCTGAATTATCTAAATACGGTGAAAGTTTGTCTTTAGTAATTTTCATATAGGGATTAATACTTCGGAAGAAGATTAATCTAGTTTTTGTCTTTTGAGTTGAGAACTATTTTCAAACGAAAATCTCTACATGATAACCTGACTTTTAAACCAAACTACATGTGGATTGCCTAATGCCTGACGCTTTTATAAAATCGTTTACAACCGTTTTTACTTATCGTTTTGATTTGCTGCAAACAACTTAATTATTATGCTTTAGCTTGATTTGAAGTTAAACTGAATTGTGTGCTTTCTGGTCTCTGTGGATTCGACCATTTGCTTTGCTACATTGAACTGTTCTTTGCAGTATTAGTTTATGATTAAATTCTTAACCTATCAGGATTGGCAAAAGGGAGAAGTATCAGGAAGAAGTATTGGCCATTTCTATCGATTTCTTTGACCGATACAATTCTTGAAGAAAGCATATCAAACGAGTAGAACCGATACACATTGATCGGTCTATTGATATCGACCAAGGTGTATTGGTTGAGCCAGTTCGATACAACTTACGCAGAGGGAGTACCGAGGGAGAATGACCGATACACATGGCCCGATATGCTGATATCGGCCAGTGTGTATCGGTTGGTAGCAACCGATATGATGTGTGAAAAAACGATATCGACCATTAGTATCGGGTGATTTGGCCGATATCGAGGGAAAAAAGTCAAAAATAAAGCATTGACCCAACCTTTTACCCATTTTGTTTTTGGGTTAACCAACCTTATTTGGGTTAACCCAAATTTATTAGGATAACTATATAAGGTTTTGTAAACCTAATTTCACTTTTTAAGCTTTGATTTCTATAAGGATACTTTGTAATCTTTTGATTCTTAATCTATTTTGAGTTTGATTCTTCATTTGATTTGCGTATTTCTAATCCAAATCTTCTTCTAATTATGATTTACCACGTATCTTTCATGAAATTTTTTGTTTTCTCCATGATTAGTGAGTACTCCCATTTTAAGCAAATGGTTGGGTAGATTAGGGTGATTAAGTGATGTATTGTGGTGTTTAGGAATCGTAATACATAAATCTTCATGTAGGTGATGTTCTTAATGCTAAGATTGAATTGATCACTCAAATCTAGAAGTTAGGAAAAATGTGCCCGATAGGTGTTCGATGAAATTCCTGAACCAATCGCTGCTTGCTAAATGAGGTCCAACCAAGAGATTTGTGTTAGTTAGTTTAGTGGTTTATGATAGATTGGATCTTAATGTTTCTTAATTGTGTAGTTATCCAAGAGATTATCTTAATTGCATGATTAGGAAAAGGATTAGCACCATGAAAGTGGATTAGTCTATGTTTTGGAATCTTAGACCAATGATTAGCTTAATAGTTAGTATTGAACATCACATGAACTCATTTGATCACCCGAATCAATTACCTACACCATTTGCTTAGCCTTTTACATTTGAATTCAAGTTTAATTTTCTGTTGACCTTTGTTATCTGCAGTTGACTTTTGAAATGATTGAAACCTATCCAATTATTATTAGCTTGGACTACATACAATTCTAATAGGTTTAGTGCGTTAATCTCTACCTACATTTGGTTGATATCTTAAGTTCTACAAAGTCGAATGATGAGACTTGAGTATTTGCTTAGATAAGTATAAAATCTTGTTTATCAGTCGTAAGAAAAGATTCTTCCCCAATACAATTATCCTACCAAAAAGACATTAGTTCCATTTTTCACAAAGGTGTGAACAAAAAGGAAAGCTAGGTTTTCGAGTTATAGCAAAGATTTTTAGGTCCACGAATTCGATGATGATGTCTTAAGCTCCCAAATGGATTTCTCTTTTATGTGGTGCCTCCTATGCCCAGAGGCCCAAAGAGAAGAGTTGTTTGCGAACACGTCCCACAATAGTTTTAACAGGACTTTATTCTAGTCCATAAATCTTCTTATCCCTAATCCTCCTTCTAGCTTAGGAACACATATTTGTTCCGAAGAGATTTTTGCTCCTTTTCTTTTGTTGATGTCGCGGGACCATAAAAATTTTGCACAAACGAATTTCCACCTGTCTAATGCATGTTTCATAAGCATGAAGGTAGATATCCAAAAGATAAGTATCCTTGTAATAACTGTGGGTTATGGGCTCAAACCCCTCAAAAGCCAGCCCACCAAAAGCCCACAAAAAGCCCAAGACGGCATGTAGGCGCGTCCGGACGC
>OVBE01011521.1:3273-14103 GCA_900406425.1 Iberis pinnata
ATTTAATTAACTCAAAGCCAAAAAATTAAATTTTAAACCATTAAACCTTAGAATTTGAGGTTTTCTGGAAAAAAAAAACATAATTGTGAGTGTGTGATTTTGAATATAAATTTCGTTTTTAGTATTTCATAAAATTTCTCTAAATATAATACTTTAAATTTTTTTCTTAAAATAAATCTCTAGCATCTAAATTGAGATTTTGGAGAAGAAAAAAGAGAGAAGTGTATGATTTTTTTTTTTTTAGAAATTCTACAAAATGTCATAAATAACTTTATGTTCCAATAATATAACACACTATCAATTATCTCAAAAGTATCATATAATTATTTTTTCAAAAATATTACAAACATAAAAACTAAATTTTAATAATTTAGAGTTTAATTTTTTGGGTTTTGATTTACTAATTATAGTTTAAAGTTTTATTTTTAAGGGGTAAAGTTTTGTATTGGAGCTTAATGTTTAAATTTAAAATTTTAAAACAATTTCAAATTTGTGATATTTTAAAAAAAAAAACAATTTTGTTATATTTTTAGAATAATTAAGAATGCATTGTTTTTTGAAAAACCCCTATATTTAAAATATTTTTAGTATGTCTCTTGATTTTTTTTGTTGATTATTTTCTTAATTTTTTTTTTTTATCGACACCACTAACTATAATAACAATACGCAAGATGACTTTTAGCAATAAAAAAAAGTAAATATCTCTCTCTCACTCTTGAAAACCCTAACGTCGTCGTTTGCTTTTGTTTGATCGAAATCTGCATGCGGTGGCTCACATAGCATCGCCGCTTGTTCCTCTTCTTCCCTCTTTGGCTTTTTTGGCTTTGTCCAGTCCTAAGCTCCGTTTTTATTCTCTTTTCTGACGCTTCATCTCCACCGGCTAAAAAGTAGCGCCTCTTTAGCAGTGGATTCTTCGCGACGGTAGGCTGGTGGTCGGCGATCTATGAAGTGGAGCTTCTTCGGATGGGTCTGACCAAGGGGTTTTTCTAGCTCCAAATCCAACAATTCAGTTTGTTGTCTTTTGGTGTGCATGCTTCTTCTCGGTGGCTGTGGAGGTCCGGCTTCTTCTCGTCCAGCTCCGTCGTCGCTTATATGCTGGAGTTTGTCTGCCATGGTCTATTCCCTTCTTTTCCTAAAGGTTGAGGTAAAGGCTTCTCTTCAAGCTTTTTGGTCAGGTGGTAGGTAGTGGTTTGGTGTATGGTTCGGTCTCGGTGATGTTGTCTGGTTGGTGGTTGGTGTTGTTGCGTTAACTGGAGGGGCTTAGGTGCTTTGTCGCTTAAGTTTAAGGTTAATCCTGGTTTTGGGTATTTGGCTAGGTGGTTGGATTCTCGTTGCGCTTAGGGTTGCTCTTCTCGGCTCCAGTTGGTGGTTGTTTCACCGGGTCTTGTCGGTTTCGTTTTCTTGTCGCTTCGTTTGGTTCACAACTTGTTGTTTCAAGATTTTTTCCTCCTTGTTTCTACAATGGATTTTTTCGAGATCCATTTTCCAGTGAGGCTTCTTTTAGGTGGTCCCTAGTCGGCTCTGTTATGAGTTTATCTTTTCCTTATATGTTCATGTCGAGAGCTCCTGTTTTGGCTCTTTGGTTTATGTTCAGGCTGTCGTCTCCGGTTTTTGCATAATGAGGTAGACTTATTCCATGCGAGGATTTAGCGGGGGAGGTCAATAAAAAACTCTTGCTTGCTCGAAGCTTCTCACATTTTTGAAGTTGGATCGCACCTTAAGCATTCTTGGTTGTTCTTTTATGTTGAGTTTTATCCACTTTCATGGTTCAATTAAAATTTAAACTATTTGTTTTATGTTATCTTTTGACTCTTTTGTTTAGACTTTAAACTCTTTTGTTTGGGCTTTAGATTTCTTTTTTAGGTTTTAAATATGTAATATTTTTATCTCTGGAATAATATTAAGAATTTTAAGTGAAGAAAAACCTATAATAACACAGGATTTAAATTTAAGTGACAACGAAGAAACAGTAGTAGAATAAATTATTAGACCACAAATTTTAATTTTTTTAAAAAAAATGTTTAGGGTATTAAAACAATATAGTCGGTTTTCAAATAGTTTAATTGAAAAGAAAAGAAGTCCTCACGTTTCTCTCTCCTCTAAAGCTTTTCGAGTACGACTCTTGCTCAGATCTATGTTGTTTCATCCTGACCAGCGGCCGGCGGCTTTCTTAGCGCCGCCGCCGGTCTTTCTTCTTTGTTTGCTTCAGGAATTCTCGATTCTACAGGTTTCGCGGTGCTCGTTCCTCCTTTTCCGGCGAGGCTTGTTTGTCATCTTGGTGGTTCGGCGCCTTATGCATCGTCTCTACGGTGAGCAGTGACCAACCTTCCTCCCCCTTATCCGGTCTCGGCTAAGCTCCTTCTCGGTGGTCCTACTTGGTGGTCTTTCTCGGTGTAGATCTCGGCTTTGCTTAGTTCTCTTTGGTTGCTTCTCGAGCTTGGGCCCATGTTTCTTCCTCGCAGGTTAGCTCGGCTTCTCTCCTTAGTCGGTTTCCTCTGTTAGGCTAGGTCTTGGTTGGTTTTTGGTTTTGGTGGTTGTGGTTTTGCTATTGAAGTGTTCGGGTTCTTGCATCGTTTTGGTTCTGTTGTTTTTTTTGCTTAGTTTTCCCTTTCTTTTCACCATGGATGTGTCTCTTGTGCTTTGATGCGGATTCGATTTGAGAGAATGTCTGCGACGGATAGCCTAGGTAAGGTTAGTCCAATCGCCGCCGGGAATATTAGGCCAGCATGTTTCCTCTCTCTTCTTTTCTTTGGCGGGCTCAAGTTCCTCTAGTTTGGAGTTAGTCTCTCGTCGTTTTATCCTCTTTCTCGGTTCTGTTTGGCCTCTTCTACTTGGTTTAGCTTCGGATTCATGAGTATTGCTTTAGTCGTCGGTTGCTGGGATTTCTCGAAGTTTTTTTCGTCCTGTCAGGCTGATGGGTGCTTCTGGTGGTGCATCGTTCGTTTCTTCCTGGCTCAGCCTCTCCTCTCTCGCAGCTTCTTCGTTATCTCCATTTCTTTGCTCTGTCTTGTATGTCGCTCGGATCATAAGGCTCGATTCTAGTTGGGTTTGGAGCTTCGGTTTGCTTCATTTGTGTCTAGTTTGACTTTTGGCTTTAAAAAAAACTGTCATTTATGGCCTTTTTACTTTGGGGATTTCTTTTTCTCGTCCGGCAACGACCTGTGTTCTTAGTTTTTGTTGTTTTCTTTAGTTTTCTTTAGTTTTCTTGTAATATTTACCATCAGATGTAATTAAAAAAAAAAAAATGTACCATCACCGAAATAAATGAATAAATGTAAATATAAAAAACAGAGAAAACAAATGTTTCAAATCGATGAAACATAGGCAGTAGTTACGAAGGACCTCCTCTAGCAACATATGAACAAAGGATGTTATCTTGTCCAATACTTTTTGCGATCACCATTGCCTCTACATTATAATCGAAAGGTTCGAATACCACAAACCAACTGACTTATTTCATGGTAGTTTTTGATGGAAAACAAGATTATAAATTTCGTACCTCGATTAAAAGAAACATTAATGGTAATACGAAATTTAGTTTAGCTTTATTTAATTTACTACTTGTTGATTAAATTATTTTAATAAATGAGATCTAATTATTGATAAATGTTGCAATTGTGAACCCTAATCATTTCACATATAATATAATCTCGTCCCCACATTTTTATGTTAGAATTGACAACTAGTTGTAACTAAACATCGAAGGTTTAAGGATGGAAAATCGAGGAATTAATGAGCTTAATTAGATAAAAACATGAGTTTTCGTAAATTCAATTTTTTTTCAAAACTTACTTATATGTTGTGGTTACTGGTTAGGGTCTATCTATGGATAAAAGGTATTCTAATGTATATATATATATATATATAAACATATATATATATATATAAACATATATATATATAAACTACGGTATATCCTTATGATATAAAAATAGATATTTTATTAAAAAACCGAACTAAATACTTTTAACCATAATCCCGAAATTTATGTGACTTATCTTCTGGATAGACCATGGTTGTGGTGTCAAATATCCTTAACCTAGCTGTTGTAATATATTAATGGTCGGTTTTGTAGTGTGTGTTCAAGTTTCTTCGATGGACTAGTTGTTATTGTAAATATTTGTTAGAGAAAAACCACGGTTGTGTAAGAAATGTAGGGCGCCGAAAAAACAGACCAAAGGGGCACATGCAAGTAAGGGTAGTTGTTTGGTTTCGTAAACTGTGCAGTGTGCACCCATTCTCACATCACATTTGTATCCCTCTCTCTTTTTACTTCTTTTCTTTTTAATTTTTTTTTTACATTTTGTGGTAAACAAATCAACGAACAAGCCAAAAAACACAGTTCATTACTAGGCCAAATAGAGTTATCCCAGAGCAAGGACGGTGGGTCAGTTGAACCAGGTAAATTTTGTGAATTTTCTTAACCATTAAATGTATTAAATGTTGTGCTTTATTTATTAACACATGTTGTATTTATAAATAGTTAGCTGTTACACTTTTAAAACTTTTTTATTTTTGTCATCTGAGAACCAATTAACGAACCTCAATGGGCCAAGAGTTTAAAACAAAACAGTTAAGCGCAAAACTAAGCCCCATAAAAGGAAACAGGGGAAAGGAAGATAGGTGAAAAACAAAGCAACACCAAAAACAGAATAAAAGCAGAGAGAACCAGAGATAGTTAAAATTGAGAATCAATGGCGAAGAAAGCATTCTCATCTCTAAAAGCTTGATCTAACCAGCTCGGATGTCCTGACTCAACATAGGACTGCATACGGTTAGAATCAGTTACACTTTTAGCCAAGAGAGTAATCCCTTTAATCCATTGTTTTCCAATGTGAAAGCACTTCCACTCTTCCAACTGGTTTAGCCTCAAATGACATTCTGAAATTTGGTACCTAAAGGCTGGCCAATCAGGGGGCCTATTAACAGCATTTATCAGATCTTTTGCTTCCAAAGCAAAAATAATCTTTTGTACTTTCAGCGAGATCATGGCCTCAATGGCCCATAGGAAAACCGAGAGGGTTGCTAACTCTTTACTCTCTATACCCACAAAGGCTCTCCGACTGTGCATAATAGAAGTTCCTACCTCATTGCGTAGAACCCAAGCTGCTCCTACTACATGTGATCTGCTTTTCCAGCTAGTGGAAACCGAGCATAGTAGCCAAGGTTGCTCAAGGTTGAAGCAATCTCTGAACTTGCCAGTGGCTGGAGAAACAACTGTGCTTTGAACTGGAGGATCAAGCGTCACCCCATTAGCCTCAAACCAAAGATTAGACTCTGATCTAATCTTATCTGCAAGTAGGCTGATATCAAAGGTCTTCCCTTCAAATAACCAAGAATTTATGTTCTTCCATAAGAACCATAAAGCCCATGGGAACAATTTGTGTTGATCTTCAAGTAGATCCTTTAACTTATGAAGCTGCAGTAGGTGGTGAAAGTTAGGGAAGAATGATTAAGAGCAAAAACCGTGGAGAGGAAAAGGTACATTAAGCACAACCCATAGCTGTCTGGCAACAGGGCAGGCAAATAGAGTATGGTTCACAGTTTCAAACTCCAATCCACAAAGCTGGCACCTGTTGTCTACTGACAATTTCCTCTTGTTTAAAAGATCAGCCACTGGTATTGCTTTGCAGCAGGCTTTCCATAAGAACACTTTTATTTTTGAAGGTGCCTGAATTTTCCAAATTTGATCTTTTAAGCCATTAAGGGATGGGTGAGCTGAAGCTTGTTGTATATGTTGACAATTAGGATCCATAGAGGCTAAGCTATAGCCTGACTTCACTGAATAATCACCACTAGAGTTCCCTTTCCAAATCCAGAAGTCCTCAGAGAAGATAGTAGGTTTATATCTTAAAATATCTTGGATATCTTGGGGGAAAAAAGAGGGAGTTCAGCTTCAGAATATCCCAATCCCTCTTTCTCCAATCAATAAGATCAGATACCTTAAGGTCTATATTGAAGCTGCAATTCTTAACTAGAGGAGTTCTCAGATGATTACCCTGAATCCATGCATCTGTCCAGATAAAGGTACTGAGACCATTACCAATTCTTCTCTGTAATCCCTTATGAAGGAGATCTCTGCCAAAGAGAATGCTTGACCAGGCATGAGATGGTTTATAGCCAGTTTGGGCATTCAGAATATTCCCTGATGCAAAATACTTACTCTTGATTACTTGAGCCATTAAACAATTGGGATACTTGATGATTCTCCACACTTGTTTGGCTAGCAAGGCTTGGTTAAACTTAAAGAAGTCTTTAAAACCAATCCCTCCCAACTGTTTAGGCAGACATAACACTTCCCATTTCAACCAATGGATCTTTCTTTTACCTTGTGTCACAGACCACCAAAATTGAGCAATAACTGCTGAGAATTGTTTAGCTATTGTTTTTGTGATTTTGAAACAGGACATCACATAAACTGGTAGGGCCATAGCCACTGCCTTAATCAACACTTCTTTGCCTCCAGAAGATAACCATCTAGCTCCCCATATAGATAACCTGGCTTCAATCTTTTCCTTGAGGAACTGGAATATCTGCACTTTGGATCCTTTCANTTTTATTTATTAACACATGTTGTATTTATAAATAGTTAGCTGTTACACTTTTAAAACTTTTTTTTTTTGTCATCTGAGAACCTGGCTTCAATCTTTTCCTTGAGGAACTGGAATATCTGCACTTTGGATCCTTTCATACGTTCTGGTAGGCCAAGGTAAGTACCTTCACCACCTTCATTAGAAATACCAGATAAGCTCTTAATCTCTGCCTTCAATTGTTCATTGATCCTTGTTCCAAATGTAATTGAGGATTTATCCAGATTCAGCTTCTGTCCTGAGCCCTCATTATATAAATTGAGAATGAAAAGGAGGTTGGAACATGCTTGGACAGAGGCTCTACTGATAAAGAGACTGTCATCCGCAAAGAGTATATGAGTTATAGAGGGGCCATGTTCTGAAAGCTGCATACCTTGGATGAGGTTTCTTCTTTCAGCCTTCTTAAGTAGAAAGATCAACCCTTCTGTACAGAGCACAAACAGGAAAGGGGACAAGGGGTCCCCTTGTCTTAGTCCTCTCTGTGGTTCAATTAATCCAAAAGGCTGATTGTTGATGAGGACTGCAAATGATGTTGTTGTGATACAAGACCACACCCATTCTATCCATTTAGAATGAAAGCCCAGCAGTTCCAAAATCAACTTGACATAATTCCACTCAAGCCTATCATAGGCTTTGGAGAGGTCAGTCTTGACTGCTAAAAAATGTTCTGAAATTTCTTCATCTTCACTAAGAGAATGAATGCATTCATGAGCCACAATAATGTTATCTGAGATGGCTCTCTGAGGGAGAAAAGCAGACTGAGTGGGGGATACCAACTTTTGCATGAATGGTTTAATTCTGGCCACCATAATCTTGGAGATAACCTTGTATAGCACTGAACAAAGGCTAATAGGTCTCAGGTCACACATTTGGTCTGCTGCAGGCTTCTTGGGAATGAGGCTGATCAGAGTGTAATTCCAATTTATTGGAAGAACACCAGAGACAAAGAAGTGCTTCACTTCTTTAGTTACAAGTTGACCAACAATTCCCCAATAAGCTTGAAAGAAGCCAGCAGTCATACCATCAGCTCCTGGGGCTGAGGAGGCTTTTAAGGAGAAGACAGCCTCTTTGACCTCTTGGAGAGAATAGGAGCTATTAAGGCTTTATTCATATCACCTGTGACTTTCTTCTTAAAACCTCTATAGTCCTGTCTGTTCAGTACTGGATTAGAAGACTTGAAAAGATCTGTGAAATAGGAAACTGCTACTTGACCTTTAGAGGCTTCAGAACAATGAACAATGCCACTATTGTCTTTGAGAGAATCTATCATTTTCCTCTTTCTGTTATCCTGGACTGAAGCATGAAAATACTTAGAGTTTTTGTCTCCCTCCTTAAGCCATTTTTCCCTACTCTTTTGACTCCAATAGGACTCTTCACACCTGTATTCTTTCATCAGAGCTTTTTTTAATTTCATAGATTCTTGAAGTAGAAGGTTGGAAAAGGGATTCTTCTACTTCTAATCTCTAATGAAGTTCCTGAATCTTGGAACCAGAGTTGGTATTGGCCTCTCTTTTCCATTTACTTATGTCCTTTCTACATCTTTTGATCTTCAAATCCACAGATTCTTGAACAGGAGATAAATTGAGCCAAGCCTTCCTGATAATATCTCTAACTAGAGGATCATGTGTAAGCCTGATGTCAAAGGTGAAGCTACCTCTAATAGGTATTGGTCTGGCTCTTAAGTTGACCAAAACAGTTCTGTGGTCAGATCCTCTTCTTTCCAGGAAATGTTGTTCTGCAGATGGGAACATAGCCACCCATGCTTTGTTGGCAAAACACCTGTCCAGCTTGCTTTGGATCCAATGAGAGTGTCTCCAGCCACTCCATGTGAATCCATTGCCTACTGCATCCAGTTCCTTCATCCCACACAGTTCAATCATGCTAGCAAAATCTCTTAATGATTTTTCACTTCTTAATAAGCCTCCCACTTTTTTCCCATTGTGTAAAATCTCATTAAAGTCTCCCATGAGACACCAAGGGCCTCTTCTATTTATACTGATTCTAGTAAGCTTTTCCCACACTTTATGTCTATGTGCAATAACAGGATGACCATACACCAAAGAAACAAAAAACTTCATTTCATTCCAAATCACATACATATCCAAAATATTTTGAGAGTCATACAAGACCTCTACCTTTACATTAGGTTTACAAAAACAGGCTAAACCTCCACTTATACCTACTGGGTTGACTGTATAAACCCTTTCATAACCAAGCCACACTTGTAAATCCACCAAAATGTTTCTCTTATTCTTTGTTTCCATCAACATCAGCAAATCAGGGAACATTTCTTTCCTAATGTCCCTGAGTCTTGGAATTACCAATTCATCTGGTTTCCCAATGCCTTGGCAATTCCAGCTTAGGAGTGACATTATATGAGTGGCAACTCCTTATGAGGAGTTACCACCTGAGAGGAAGATTTGGCTCTCTTCCCCAAGCTTGTATTTGATATAGCAGCTTTTCTCTTGTTAGTTGAACCCACCAAGCAGCCATTCTGCATCTCAACTTGTGTGATGTCCTGCTGTTGATCAGTAGTACTCTTGCTTCTGTTTGCTCTAGGTGGCCTTCTTCTAACATAAAGTCTTTTCTTTTTGATCCCGGAACATCCTGCCCCTAATGAGGGAGGATATTGCACCGTTGGATCCTTGGCCATGTTAAAGTTTTGGAGGGATTCATTCCATACCAGCCTTGATGCTAAATCACTTCCTTTATAGAGAGGTTCAGAGATTGAGATAGAGGCTTTCATCGCATCTGTCATTAGTTTTTCTCCCTGAGTTTCATAAGTAGAGGCTTGAGATTCCACATCAGTGTTGAAATCAAAGATTAGCCCCTTGCCTTTACTTAAATCTTTAGACACCATGGGAGGTTTTTCCAGGCTGAGAACCATTTTCTGTAATATAGGATCCTTCTGAACCTCCTTGAGTGAGGCTTTTATTCTTGCTTCCTTGATTACTCTGTCATCCCCATTAGAAGTAGTTAAGTACATGCGCATTTCTTGAAGGACTTCAGGAGCAATCTTTGGTCTACCCGTTGTAGAGCTAATCCCACATTGATCTTCATTAACTATGCCATACAGGGGATCTTCAGGAGAGATGATAGGCTTCTGCAAATTTCTGTCCTGATGAGTATCAGTGACTTTGGTCTGCCCTTGAGGATGAGGCTGTTTGAAGGGACAATGAGTGTTTTCATGTGTCATCCTTTGACAGTTGTAGCATCTCTTTGTATATTCTCATAAGCAAATATGACAGTTTGAGTTACTCCAGAAGGCAGGACAATACGCTTGTATGGTCTTAAAGGTCGAGNATGTATATTTTCATAAGCAAATCTGACAGTTTGAGTTACTCCAGAAGGCAGGACAATACGCTTGTATGGTCTTAAAGGTCGAGAAACATCAAAAAGGATATGGATTCTCACGTATTCTTGGCTTTGAGAGATAGTAGTGTCCAGGAGCATTGCATCAACCCTGCCCAGCAAGTCACCTAGAGTTGTGATGGCTTTCTCTGTATAACAATCCACAGGGAGATTTCTTATCTGAACCCAAATAGGAACATACTGGAGGAAATCAGCAGAAGGGTTGGGAGACCACCTATCCAATACTAAGCCCCAATCATTATGTGATTGGACTCCTTTCTCTAGAACTTTAACAAGATCATGTTCAAATTTGAAGATGAACTGGAATCTTTCCTTAGTAAGAGCAACTCCCCTTACGACCTTTCTTCTGCCATTTACGAGGCATATCAAGAACCACGTTGGAGACCTTTTGGCTTACTGGATTGAGGATACGACCTATAAGGCTTAGGTGGTTTTGCTTGACAGAGTAGTATTGAGGCAGGTTCGGCATCTCCAGAGGGGTATCATCATCCTCTTCTATTGACATAGCCGCCAAGGCTTTATCCATCTCCGCAGACATCAGAAAATGATTACAAACAAGAGAGAAAGGATGGAGAAAGAGTAAGAAAACAGAGGAGAGAAGAAGGAATAAGAGATGGTTTCGGAAATGATCAGCTTTAACACAAGATGAGCTAAAGAAAAACCACTTATAAAACCAGAAAAAGCCCAGAAAAGGATCTAAAGGACCAACTTTTGAGGATGATCTTTGAAAATCTTCTGTTTTTGGTCTGAATGGCATCTTGCTACAGTGGAGAAACAGAGTTTTCCAAGCACCAATGCACTCTAAGCTCCCAGATATCTCAAAAGCAAAGCCTCTGAGACAAATAGAGAGTCCTAAGCCCCAAAAAGA
>OVBE01011522.1:0-14102 GCA_900406425.1 Iberis pinnata
AAATTTGGAGAAGTAAAGGGAAATGCATAAAACAGAACCAGCTCAAGCGCATTACAAGGCAGGACTCAACCCAACCATCGAGCCAAGCTAACTTTGACTCGATCCAGCACAAAGTCCTAGCTCGATCACGCACATTCGGCACCTTGGCCCTTTGGCTCGAGATCCTTCACCCAGCTCGACCTCTCTCTCTCTCTCGGCCACCTCAATCTCATCTCCTCCGTGGCTCGATCTCATGCACTTCTCAACTCGAGTCCAGGCATGATCCGACCCAACCAACTCGAATCAGGATGGACCTGACCCAAGACCCAGCTTAATGATTGTATTTTGTCTTTTATGCGTTTTAGGGCTTTTCCTAAACGTTATATAAAGCCCTAATACGCCTCCATTTGGGGGCAGTCTTTTCTTTTTCCATTTTTAGGTTTTGTCTTAGGTTTTATGTTTTCTCTCTTTTGTTCGTAGTGTTCTTCATTTCAAACCAAGATTTCTTTTAAGTTTATGATAATCTTATGTTTTTCTTTACTTTCATGCATAGATTAGGGCTGTGAACTATCTGGTTCATGTTGATTTAAGTTTTTAAGCTTTTAATCTTGTTTTTAGTTTTGATCATTTTCTCTGTTTTGTTACTGTTCCATTGAAGTTCTTATTTTATGGGTTGATGTTCTTGATGTTTTAGATCTTTTTATTTTGCATCCTTGTTCGTTTTTGTCTTTTCTTCTATTTTAGGGTCTTATAAAGTCTGTTCTTAGTTGTTGACCTTAGATCTAAAATGTTTTCCTTAGTAGTTATGCTTTCATGTTCTTCTGATTTTGCATCCCATATGCTTTGTGAGTAGTGATCTAGGTTCCTTGAGGATGGGATAGGGTAGTGTTTTTTCCTTGTTCATCCTTGGTGTCTAAGCTTTATGGTTTAATATATCCCTTATGTTTCATTGCGCTTAATGCTCATTTCGACCTGACCTGTTGAGATCCGATCTTGGCACTTCAACACCCGAAAAGTGATTCATTGAAGTGACCTTATCTAGGTGATTTCAGAGATTTGCATCCCCTCCTAAGGAATTATGCTTAGGATATGCATCTTAGCCTAAAGAATTAGGTGTTTGGGAGGCTTATAGGCTTTGGTGGATGATTCGTAATGCCTATTAGGTATACTTCCGCTAACAAAAGTTAGGTTTGGATGTTATCTGGTTTGATTTCATTTGCCAATGAATTGAATTTGATTGCTTATGATTCTATCGTCTAGTGATTAGCTCATTTTGTGAGGTATGTTAGACACTTAAGGAGTTTGAGAAGGCACACTACCCAATTACCCCATCTTTAGGGACCCTTTCTTTGATTGCATCCTTTTCACTCTCTTACATTTCTTCTGTTTTTATGTATCTTGCCTTTTACCCTTTTGAACTTATGCATGCTCATCTTTGTTTTATGTTTTAGTTTTATGCATCTTTTATTCACTTAAGACGTGTTGGCAAAACCCCCCTTTTTTATTGTTAGCTTGACTTAAAAGAACCATTGCAATCTTGATTGTTAGCATCACACCTGATTGGATTGACACTTTATCTATGCTACAATGATGTGATAACGTTATGGATAAGAAATTGAAACACAAAAATATATGTTTTCAATTTGGCGCTGTTTCTGATTGGGTGTTTGTTTGCTACATTCTGGATTTCGGATCTCTTAAGATCAAGTTTCTTTTTACTACCATACTCACCTTTTTTTCCTTTGTTTCCTTTCTTTTCAAGTACTTGCATAGTTGTGTATGAACCTGAGAAGCAGAGGACCAAGAGACTTAATTCCCATCGTTGAAGATATCAGAGCTCTTGAACGAGAATACTCTCGCGCGATACATGAACAAGAATGTGTGGAACACTTAAGGAGGTTGGACTTACAAATGGAAGATAACATTGAACGAGATAACCAGCACACTATTGGTGCTGGTGACAACCCAAACACTCACACCATTCGTCATGGAATCAACCCACCTGTAGTTCAGTACAACAACTTCGAGATGGTGCAGGGGAACAAGTTCCATGGTCTTCCTATGGAGGATCCACTCGATCACCTGGACGAGTTTTATCGCTTCTGCAGCCTCACCAAGATCAATGGTGTGAGTGAGGACGCTTTTAAGATACGTCTCTTCCCATTCTCTTTGGGAGAGAAAGCACATCAATGGGAGAAGTTTCTTGCCAGGAACTCCATCACCACCTGGGATGCTTGCAAGAAAGCCTTTCTTGCCAAGTTCTTCTCCACCTTTTGTACTGCAAGACCGAGGAATGACATCTCTAGCACAACAAAACGCTGAAACCTTCTCTAAAGGATGTGAACGCTTCAAGAACTATACTATGCGGCGCCCCCATCACAGTTTCAGCAAAGTGTCACTCCTCAGCACACTCTATCGTGGTGCTCTACCAAAGATAAGGATGTTGCTTGATACTGCAAGCAACAAAAACTTCCTCAAAAGAGTGTTGATGATGGTTGGGAGCTTGTGGAAAACCTTGCTCAATCTGATGGAATATACAGTGAGGACTATGACCGCACACCTCAAGGTGATTCTGCAACAGATGATAGCACAATGAAGGATATCAAAGCTTTGAATGACAAGTTGGATAGGATACTCCTGGGACAGAAACACCAAGTTCACTTCATCACTGATGAAAAGCAAATTCAGATTCAAGCAGGAGAAGTTAACCAGCAAGAGGAGATATGTTATGCGCATAACCAATGTGGATATAACAAAGGGTTCATCAACTACTCCAATAACCCTGGTCTTTCTTACAGAAGCATCATCGTTGCCAACCCACAGGTGCAAGTGTATCCGCCAAAACCATAACAGAACGTTCAACCATTCATCAACTACAATCAGACCCGTGGTTTCTTCCCAAAGCAACAACAGAAAAATGGTTTTCAACAACCACAACAGCAACTGTTTGTGCACCTCCTAGTTTTACATCTAACCAACCTCAAGCTCAACCATCTAACATCAAAGCTATGTTACAACAACTTCTTCAAGGTCAAGCCAATAGTGCCATGGAGACATCAAAGAAATTTGGTGAAATTCAACACAATATGGATTCTTTATTCAACGCCATCTATGCGAAGCTTGAAACTCTCAACTCCAGGGTCACTACTCTCGAAGGCAAAAAATTATCCACTTCTGCTTCTACAAACGGTCAACTTCCAGGAAAATATGTGCAAAACCCGAAGGAATATGCTCATGTCAACGCCATCTATCTGGGGAGTACCACTGACCTTCCTCCTCCCATTTGCACTATACTTCGACTGAGGACAGTGTGATTCAAGTTGGGGGGGGGGGGGCGAGTTCAAACGTAGTTACAACTACGGATTATGAAGAAATTATTTTTGTTGATAAGCTATCTACTTCAAAGGAGAATGCAACGCCTTACGATCCACCACCTTATGTTCCACGATTGCTATTTCCATCATGTTTCAAGAAAGAGATTATGGCGAAATACCAATACATCTTTGAGAAACCTATGAAGGAAGAGATAGCTCAAGAAGTGTTGGAACCAATTGACGAATGCAACACTTTGATAACAGAGTAGCAAGAGGATCATGGTTCATTCACCTTGCCATGCTCGCTAGGACCCCTGACCTTCAATGAATGCCTATGTGATTTAGGAGCATTTATCAACCTAATGCCTTTGTCCACTGCCAAGAAGCTGGGATTCGACAAGTTCAAAGCTTCCAACATAACTTTGTTGTTGGCAGATAGATCAATTACGTATCCTATTGGCATCCTGGAAAACTTACCTATCAAGATCAATGACGTAGAAGTACCCACTAACTTTGTGGTATTGGAAATGGATGAAGATCTGAAGGAGCCGCTGATCTTTGGAAGACCATTCCTAGCAACAGTTGGAGCTGTGATAAACGTCAAGAAAGGTCACATCAAGTTGAACGTAGGAAGAAGTCCAAAGATGATTTTTAACATCAAAAGCAAGACAAAGAAGCTTACAATCCAAGGGCATCTATTCTCAATCAAGAAGAAGAACGAGACCAATGATGTGGATGGGTACTCAAGTAGTGATTCAACAGAAGATGAATTGGGGGAAGGATCCAACCCAGTTTCCAAGGCACCATGAAGCATTTAAACTTATCAAGGAACCAAACGAAAGGATTCCTGCGAAGTTAAAGGAAATCAGAAAATTGGTAATGTCAACTAATGAGAACAATCTGAAGGTTCCAGGAAAAGGAAATCCTGAGTTCAAACCTCAGCCTGAATGTGTACCACCTCAGAAACCATCTTCAGACACTCCCGATTATGAAAAATGTTTTGAGCCTCATACCCGAACAATGGAAATCAGAAATAGAGACCAAGTGTTTCTACTCAACACAAGTTTCAGGTACTATCTGGGGAATGTGGACCCACAATGCTTCCGGAAATTCATGATCAAACAAATCATGTCTAGTGAAGACATCATACTTGTTATAGAAGTTGATGAAGAGTCGAAGCTAAACAACAAAATCGATCAGCACAGTGATGATAGAGTCGTCTCAGAAAAGACCTCGATTCTCATTGGGGAACAATTTCAGGGTCACTAACCTTGAAAACAGGAATTCAATCTTAGTGACTTTAAGCAAGCTCACTTGGGAGGAAGTCCCATGTCTATCTTTGTATATATTCAATTTCAATGCTTTTTTATTTCAGTACTTCATTTGATGCATTTTAGTTTTAATTTGGTTTTGGTGTCATAGGTACTTAAGGGATATGTTTGGGGCATTTAGCATTGAGGTAAAATGGGAAATGGATTAGCTCGAGTCTTTGATCAATCCCAAACAATACGTTCAGGTCCGATCGACCCATGACGTTGTTGATCGAGCTGTTCTCAAACCGTGATCAAGCCATGTTTAAGCTTTGATTGAGGTCATCGATTCACCATGTAAAAAATGCTCGAGTCACCAAGGCGTTGTGATCGAGCCTCGATGCAAAAAACCATCAAGTTGTAGCATTGTTGTGATCGAGCCATTTTCAAGCATCGACCGAGCTGCAACAACATTGTGACCGAGCCTTGTTGCGAACAACCATCGAGACATAAGAATGTCATGATTGAGCCATTTTTTAGCACCATTGAGCTACATCCAAGTCATCGAGCCAAGCAATTCCCATCGAGCCATATACTTCACATCCATCAACAAGCACTTCAACTTGTCTCACCACTTTCCCACTACTCACCTCATGCCAAAGAAGTGTCCTCTCACCTTTCCAAGATTTCCCAACAAAACTCTTACACTTCCATCACCACCATGTCCCCTCTTTAAACCTCCTCCATATACCACCCCTTTGAACCTCATCCACATGTTTCTAATCACCACTCCTCAACACCAACTCTCAATTTCGACCCAAGCTTCTATAAGAAGGGAGTACTCCTCATTCTCCTTCACAACATTACTTCAAAGCTTTCAAAACTTGCATATTCTCTTTCTCAAAATTGTTTTCTTAAAGCATTCCCACTTGAAGTATTTGCTCCTCCAAGGATTTTCACCAAGACTTTAAAGACCTTCATTCGGTTTCACTCCTTACCTCTTGCAATTTTCGGTCCCCAAATTCTTTTTAAATCGGCTTTAACGTATTTACAAAGAACGATTTGTTTAGTTGTTTTATCAAGGAAAAGTTTCTTGAAAATAGGTCTTGGCACTTGAAAATCGTTTCGAATTGGGTGTTAAGGTAGTGTTGAAAACATGAATTGAACTTGGTTTTAGCTTAAGAGATTTATTTCTCGAGCTCCACAATTCGTTTTTGGTAAATGTGTCCATTGATAATTAATGTTTGCTAAACTCATTTGGGAATTGGAAAGTTACTCACATACCTTAAATTGTATGTTATCTCTTTTAGCATCAAGATGTCTCAACCATCAGGAGAAAGGATATTAGCAAGACTTCACAAAAGACGGTCATCCTATAGGTTCTAACTGACAGGAATAGGATCTCATGTACTTCTAGTCCATGCTTTTGTTGGACTAGATAGGACTAGGTGGGATTCA
Source organism: Iberis pinnata (assembly GCA_900406425.1). Lineage (NCBI taxonomy): Eukaryota > Viridiplantae > Streptophyta > Magnoliopsida > Brassicales > Brassicaceae > Iberis > Iberis pinnata. The sequence goes on from OVBE01011522.1 coordinate 6,002, forward strand.
AATTTTGGATGTTGGTTTGGGTGGAAATGAATGAAAGAGTATTGGTAGCTAGTAAAAGGAAAGGTAGAGTAAGAACCTTAAGAGAGAAATGAAAAAAAGAACCATAATATGCTAGTAGAAAGTTTGGGAGAACAATGATATGAAAAAGAAGTATGGCTAGTGCAGATTAAGAAAAGTATATGACAATGAACTGAAAAGGGTAAAACCCAGAAAGATATTGTAAATGAAAAATGTCAAAATCCATGAGCATCTAAGTAATGAAGTTCCTAAAACCACTAGTAGTCAATTAAGAAAGAAGGCCTCTCCTTTGTGTAGCTAAAGAAAAGATGAAAAAGGAAAAATGTGAATGAGTAAGATCACTTCAAGTTTTAAAAGGGTAGATTTAGGACCTCCTACTGGGGAGAATCAGGATACTTTGGTTTCATTAGCATTGGGTGGATGAGGTTTTGTTTCTGTATGCGTCTAAGTGCTCTTACCTTTAGCCTTCTACTAAAGTTCATTCCCTTTCGAGAGATCCCTTTTTCTAAATCCTTAACCATTGCATGAAGGGGTCATTTTTACTCCTTAACATGTCCTTGACCAATTGAGTTCACTGAACGCACATGACTTGATCCATGGTTGTTAAAGGGGAAATGAATTTGAATGCATTGTGGAAGTTGGAATTGTCTGTGATGAGTATGGCTAAGATTTTTAAGTAGGACGAGCTTATGACTGCATTATAGAACTAGTAACCAGGAAATTTATATTACATGTGTTAGCAACATACTTTGGTTCTGAGTCTCCACTTTCAAACTCTCACCCAGACTTACGGATTACTTGCTTGAGGGTAAGCAAGGATTTAGTTTGGGGGAGTTGATGTCTCTGTATTTTCTCAGTTTTTAAAAGTCATATAGCATCATTTTTAGGTCTTTAGGTGTTCATATGTCGCATTTATAGATGGTGTTGGCAAGTTTGTGATTTTTAGGGAGTTTTGTATTAGCATTTGCATATATGTGCATTTTGGAGATTTTTCAAGACTTTCAGGAGCTTTTAGAATGATTGTTACAAATTTGGAGAAGTAAAGGGAAATGCATATAACAGAACCAGCTCAAGCGCAGTTCAAGGCAGGACTCTGGCCAACCATCGAGCCAAGCTAACTTTGGCTCGATCCAGCACAAAGGCCCGACTCGATCACGCACATTCGGCACCTCGACTCTTTGGCTCCAGATCCTTCACCCGGCTCAACCTCTCTCTCTCTCTCTCTCGGCCACCTCAATCTCATCTCCTCTGTGGCTCGATCTCATNCGGCACCTCGACACTTTGGCTCCAGATCCTTCACCCGGCTCAACCTCTCTCTCTCTCTCTCTCTCTCGGCCACCTCAATCTCATCTCCTCTGTGGCTCGATCTCATGTGTTTCTCAACTGGAGCCCAGGCATGCTCCGACCCGACCAACTCGGATAAGGATGGACCTAACCCAAGACCTAGATTAATGGTTGTATTTTGTCTTTTATGTGTTTTAGGGTTTTCCCTAAATATTATATAAAGCCTTAAAACGCCTCCATTTGGGGGCAGTCTTTTCTTTTGCCATTTTTAGGTTTTGTCTTAGGTTTTATGTTTTCTCTCCTTTATTCTTAGTGTTCTTCATTTCAAACCCAGATTTCTTATAAGTTAATGTTAATATTATGTTTTTCTTTACTTTCATGCATAGATTATGGCTGTGAACTATCTGGTGCATGTTGATTAAGTTTTTAAGCTTTTAATCTTGTTTTTAGTTTTGATTATTTCCTCTGTTTTGTTACTGTTCCATTGAAGTTCTTATTTTTTGGGATGATGTTCTTGATGTTTTAGATCTTCATCTTCTGCATCCTTGTTTGGTTTTGTCTTTTCTTCTGTTTTAGGGTTTTTAAAAGTCTGTTTGTAGTTGTTGACCTTAGATCTGAAATGTTTTCCTTAATAGCTATGCTTTCATGTTCTTCTGATTTTGCATCCCATATGCTTTGTGAGTAGTGACCTAGGTTCCTTGATGATGGGATTAGGTAGTGTTGTTTCCTTGTTCCTCCTATTTGTCTAAGCTTTATGGTTTAATAGATCCCTTTTGTTTCATTGCGCTTAATGTTCATTTCGACTCGATCCGTTGAGATCCGATCTTGGCACTTTGTTGGTGTCGAAACCCCCTCAGCAGGTTTCTAGCCCAACCGGTGTCACTTCCTAGATAACGGCTCAGCATATATGAAAATGTAAAAAGATTCACTCAGCAGGTCTCTACTTAGGCACAGAAAGTGAACAACCGGCTACTCATGTCGTAGACGAGCTGAGTATGAGGCGATTACGAGTCGAGCAGAAGGCGACTACGGGTTGAACAAGAGAAGATTAGGTCCAAGCGGTTCCGAGATAAGGGGGAAGTACCAAGATTCGAGGGATTCTAACGACCCTAGAAGATCGGAACATCACGAGCTAGTCGGAAGGTGATATAAGGCAAGAAGAGAGAAAAATGAGCATGAGAATATTTTTAGGTTTTTAGAACGAGAATAGGGAGGTCGATCTATCTTTTGTAAAAACACAATATAAAAATCAATAAAAAAACATATTATTCTTTTTTGTATTCATTTCGACTTGAGTTTGTGTTGTGATTTCCTTCTAATTTTAACAAGAATGACGAATTTCTCATTAAGATAATTGTCTAATAATTCATTTTTGGATTTTAGCATCCACAAATTGGCGTCGTATGTGGGGAGAAATAGTTCTTTGACGCAAGAAGGAAGAACGCAGCCAAATCCAACTCCGCCATGACGGAAAACACATCCATACCATCCGACGGATATGCTAGCACAATCCAGACACTCCTCCAATATGTACAACCCATGTCCGAGACAGGCTAGACCAGATGACAAAGGAATCCACAGACCTAACAAAGACGATGACTAAACGGCAAGAGCGATCAACATCCTCACGACACTGTTTCACTAGGACGTCCGCACGACGATACCCAGTCTCAGGAAAACATTCCAGGAGGCTACACTTCACTCCAACCCTGCACTGCGTCAAGACGCGAGAACGCCGCGCTGATGCAACAGAGACCCCAGCCGGTGGAAACCCAGAGGGAGAACAACCCGACCATGAAGATGACCAAACCAATAGCAAGACCGAGCAGCCAAATCACACCCTAAGCATCGAGGCTTCAGAAGATGATAAGGACAGAACCGACCCATCCGAGGAATCTGAGGGAGGACCAGACACGTACGAGGATGACCCCTATATCCCACCTTCTCGCGCCCACAAGCGACCTCAGCAATCGATCAAGGAGATCCAGGAGATTAAAGATTCCTTGCGACAGGCCCTCCGACAAATGAACTCCAAAGTTCATCAAGCCACAAGTTCGGCGCCAGAGCTGGACCGACTAATAAAGGAAACACTGCGGAGCCCGTATGCTGTGCACATAAAGAATGCAAGAATAAGAAACCCCGGTAAGGTCAAGATCCCTTTCTATGAAGGAAAGATGGATCCCAGCGCGTACATGACTGCCTTCAGAATCGTAGTCGGACGAACACAGTTTGATGAGCACGAGAAGGACGCAGGATACTGACAACCATTCAGCGAGCACTTGCAGGGAACGACACTCACCTGGTTCTCACGGCTTCTCGAAGGATCAATCCATAGTTTCAACCAGATGAGCATGATGTTCCTAAAGCACTACTCATTGTACATCGAGAGAGACATTTCAGACGCAGATATGTGGAGCATGACCCAGGGTCCAAACGAGTTCCTCCGACAATTCATTGATAGATTCAAAGAAGTAATATCATGAGTGGTAGTAACCGACAACGCCACAATCTTCGCCCTCAAAAATGTGGTATGGGGAGAGTCCGAATTCAAAAAGGATCTAATACTGAACCCGCTAGCAAAAATCGACGATGCGCTCCACAGAGGAAAAGAGTTCGCACGGAGAGAAGAAGATCTAATCAAAATCTAGAAATAAACCCGAGAAAGGGGTCAAGTGACTCAGGCCGCTGCCCCAAGGTGAAATCCCCCGGTGAATAATCAAACGGTTTTTGCAGGAAAACCTAAGAATGGACCTTGGAACCAATGGAAACGACCTGAGGATCAGGGAGGCGTCAAAAAGCATTGTGAGTACCACAACCAAGATGGACACTCCACTGAGGAATGCAGGAGCTCAAGCCTTTCCTTTTAAGCAAATACCAGTCTGGGGAATTAGTGGAACCCGGCAAGACGAAGACGACCAACCTCAAGCAGGGGACAGAAGAACAAGCCGAAGAGATATCCCCCCGAAATGAGATCAAGAATAACTACCTCAAAATGGCGACGACCCCACCATTCAAAAAACGGATCAATATGATCATGGGGAACCACCAGTTTGGCTTAAACTCGGTAACCACAATCAAGGCATATGGTCGCAGAGCTGCGTCTTACGAGAAATGAAAAATCAAGCCCTTAGAGACAGGCGAACCTATAGCATTCGACGAAACGGACAGAACAGGACTCGACGTCCCTCATGTCGATCCCCTGGTCATCGAGTTGATCCTTGAAGAGTACGAGATTGCGAGAGTGCTCATAGATACGGGGAGCTCGGTAGATTTAATTGTCAAAGAGACTCTGACAAAAATAGACACAGACCTCTCACGCATCAAGAGACCACCTGCACCACTGACTGGCTTCACCAGCGAAACATCCATGACAACCGGAACTATCAAATTATTGATGCATGCAGCTGGGTTGTCAAGGATGATCAAATTCACAGTAATTGACAGACCGGCAATAAACAACGCAATTTTGGGGACACCATGGATAAACGCAATGAAGGCTGTCCCATATGTACCACGAATGCGTCAAATTCCTGATCAAGGATGGAATCAAAACGATCAAAGGAAGTCAAAGGTCAATCCGAGCTTTCTACCTAGCTGAGCTCAAACTCAGAGAAAAATCCCTATAGCAACTACATATATAGGAGCCCACCCCACCTGTGGAGCCTACCTATAAAGAACCCAAGCTTGACGAGGTGACGTAATATGCATATACCCAGTGCATCCAGAGCGCTGCGTCGGAATAGGATCGAAACTCCAAAAGGACTTGAAAGAGGAACTAATCTCCTTTCTCAAGGAAAATAAACACCTTCGCGTGGAACATGACGGACATGCCANCATGCCATGAATAAGCCTAGACATTATGTTTCATGAGCTGAACGCATACCCAATCTACAAGCCGGTTAAACAGAAAAAGCGCAAGCTAGGGGCCAAGCGGGCTCAGGCAGTTAGAGACGAGGTAGAAAAGTTGCTAGGAGCGGGCTCGATTACAGAGGTGAAATATCCGGAATGGCTGGCCAACCCCGTAGTGGTAAAGAAAAAGAATGGAAATTGGAGAGTCTACATAGACTTCACCAACCTGAACAAAGCATCCTCCGAAGGACAGCTTTCCATTGCCAAACATAGACTAGCTCGTCGAAGCCACAACTGGCTACAAGCTGCTCACATTCATGGACGCCTTCTCGGGCTACAACCAGATACTCATGCACCCCGACAACAGGGAAAAAACTACTTTCACTACGGACAGGGGGATCTATTGTTACAAGGTGATGCCTTTCGGTCTAAAGAATGCAAGCGCAACCTACCAGCGTTTGGTCAACAAAATGTTCTCGGAACAGCTGGGGAAAAAATGGAAGTCTACATAGACAACATGCTCATCAAATCCTCCGACGAAGATAACCACGTCATCGACCTGAGCACCTGTTTCCAAATACTCAATACCTACAGAATGAAGCTGAACCCGGCCAAATGTACATTCGCGGTAACCTCGGGAGAATTCCTCGGCTACCTGGTGACAAGAAGGGGGATAGAAGCCAATCCGAAACAAATCAACGCGCTATTGATAATGTCATCGCCAAAAAACATTAGGGAAATACAGAGACTGACTGGGTGCATAGCCGCCCTGACAAGGTTTATATCCAAATCAACTGAAAAATGCCTTCCATTTTACAACGTCCTGAAGGGGAACAAAAAATTCATCTGGGACAAGAAGTGCGAATCGACGTTCAAAGAATTGAAAACCTACCTCATACCAATCTTCTACCTCAGCAAAATCCTAGATGATGCAGAAACAAGATACTCGATGATAGAGAAGCTGGCCCTGGCTGTGGTGCATTCAGCACGGAAATTGCTATGTTATTTCCAATATCATTCAATCGTGGTATATTCAAACCAACCTTTGTGATCCAAGTGGGCTGTCGAGCTCAGTGAGCATGACATTAGAATCCAAGAGTCGGACATACGCAAAGTCTCAGGTCTTGGCGGATTTCCTAATAGAGTTACCACCTGAGATGAATCCGGCGACACAGCCAGATGAAGCAAAGTGGTCACTATATGTAGACAGGGCAAGCTCGAAACACGGTTCCAGAGTAGGTGTGCGCTTGGTCTCCCCAATAGGGGAGATGGTCGAACAATCGTTTTGATTAGATTTTGCAGCTTCAAACAACGAAGCCAAATTCGAAGTGATGATTGTCGGGCTGCGACTGGCAACAGAAATCGGAGCTAAGCGGGTAACGGCTTATTACGACTCTCAGCTAGTAGCAAACCAATTCAGTGGAGATTACGAGATGAGGGATGAGAGAATGGAAGCGTACTTAGGCATGGTAAAAACCTTATGTAACAAATTCGCGGACTTTGACCTAGTCAAAATCCCTAGAGGCAAAAACATACCTGCCGACGCCCTGGCCGCATTGGCATCTACTACGGACCCGCAAACGACCAGGATCATACCAGTCAAGACTATCAATAAGCCGAACATCACCATCGCAAATTCCACCTACATCATCCATGATTCAATCTAGGAATACAATGCCAACCCAGATCCCGAGGACGTCGAAGAGGACGCGATCCCAATGGAAACAAACGAGGTCAAAGTGGAAGTAGAATGGCGACTCGAAATACTGGCTTACATAACATATGGGATATTGCTACCAAAGAAATGGGACGCCAGAAAAACTTAAGGCCAAAAGCGCTAGATACACCCAGCTAGATAGCAACATCTACAAGTGGAGCGTACGCGGCCCGCTACTAAAATGCATATATGACCACGAGACGAAAAAGATAATAAGGGAGGTGCACGATGGAGCATGTGGTAATCACTCAGGCGGCAGGGCGCTGGCGTTCAAAATAAAGCGATATGAGTACTATTGGCCAACAATGATCACGGACTGCGAACAATACGCATTAAAATGTGAAAAATGCCAAAAACACGCACCATTGATATACAGACCAACTGAGGAATTGCAGTCTATCATGGCACCCTACCCATTCATGAGATGGTCTATTGACATAATCGGCCCGATGAACAGATCAAAACAGAAACGTTTCCTTCTCGTCCTGACTGACTATTTCTCCAAGTGGATAGAAGCCGAGTCATTTGCCAAAATCAAATCCGAGAACGTGGAGTCCTTCATCTGGAAGAACATAATTTGCCGCCATGGGATCCCCTACGAAATCCACACCGACAACATCCCACAATTCGCATAAGACCGATTCAAAGATTTTTGCGAACGCATGTGCATAAATTTAACCTTCTTGACAACTCACTATCCGCAGGCCAACGGCCAAGTCGAGGCCGCAAAGAAAACAATCTTAGACGGGCTAAAGAAAAGGCTGGACGCCAAAAAAAGCAGATGGGCAGACGAGTTGGAGGGAGTACTCTGGTCCTATAGAACTACACCTAGAAGAGGAACAAACGACTCACCANGCCGAAACCGAAGTTCCCAGCCTCAGAGTCGAATGGGCACCTCAGAACACGGACCAAAATGATCAGATTCTCATCGACATAGCAGACATCATTGATGAACGGAGAGACCAGGCAACAATACGCTTTCAAAATTACCACAACGCCGCAGCATGATTCTACAACAAAAAGATCAGGAAGAGATGGTTTGCTGAAGGAGAGCTCGTGCTCCGAGAAGTTTTCCCCGCAAGGGCTGAAAGGAACGCATGAAAGTTGGGTATCAAATGGGAAGGACCATAAAAAATATCTAAGGTCATTAAACCAGGAGTATACGAACTAGTAGATACAGAAGGAAACGAAGAGCGACATCCTTGGAACGCTCAACACTTGAAGAAATATTTT
>OVBE01011523.1:0-12540 GCA_900406425.1 Iberis pinnata
GCGGGAGTATTGTTTTAATGCTTATGAACAATTGAATCTGAGTTTTAATGCACGATCGGATTGTTTTAAAGACGGCGGGAGTTTGTCTGTGACAATTCGATCATAGGGTCTAATACTCCGGGAGGAGATTATTCCAAATTCGTTTTTCATGTTGAGAACTATTTTCAATCTAAAATCATGCATGTTAANTAATTACCGTTTTGAATTCGACAATCAAACTATTATTCTCGCTTTAGCCATATTCGAGCTTTTAACTGAACGTGCATTCTGGTCTCTGTGGATTCGATACCCTTTACTCTTCTACTTTGAACTGTTCTCTGTAGTACTAGTTTAGGATTAAATTCTAAGCCTATCACATGCGCGTGTGGGTGGTCCATCTCTCTTCAATACACCATTGTGTACTCAACCCAATTGAACTTAAGCATGTCTTGTGCACTATACATATTTGTGTAAAAATTTATCCACATCCAATGGGGGATGTTTTACACTAGCAAGACTTAGTCAACATAAGTCAGTATTTTTAAATGTTTAAGTTGCTCTTTTTTCATCCCCAATTCTCATTAAAATTCAACTCAAAATTTGACAAGTGAATATTTCATTTTATAGTGCTTGTACAAGTTTCCCGATGCACTCACAATCTAGTCATTTCAGTGAACATTTGATAGGCTCATGTTTTAAATCCTAAATCTATACTGCAGAGAACAGATCCTTGTAGTACAGTAAAGGGTCGATCCCACGAAGACCAGACAGTACGACTCTCAGTTTAAAATTTGATTCTAGCTAAGACAAGATAAAAGAGAAATGTTTTTAAAACGATTTAAAAGTAAAACGAACGATTAAAAAGCGAATGTAAATCAATAGATTAAAACGAAAGGCGATAGGGAAGTTCCATAGGTATTCTTGTTTGAGGTTCAGGTTGATAAGCAAGATTAACAATGAAAATAGTTCTCAATTCAAAGATAGCAATAAACTAATCTCATCCCGAAGTATTAGACCCCTATGATAGAATTTTTAGAAATAAAGACTAACTTTCTCCCGAAATCTTAGATCTTTAAAACAGATAATTAAATCATGCAATTATTACAGACTCGATACGTTCATAAGCATTCTAAGACAGTACTTCCGCAAGCAAAGATACTTATTCATCTAGACTAGATCAGATTATATAAACCAAATCTCTTTGTATTTATTAACCTAAAATCATGAAGTAGGTGATTAGGCTAATTCAAGCAATAATAATAAATCTAGACTAAGAACCTAACAATTTAAATCCATTAAAATCAAACCCTAACCATCAAAACTTATTATCCCTGGGAAATCCCTAAAACCTAACAAAGAGGCTACTCAGACATAGTCAAGAAATCGACAATCATTGTTTGAGAAAGCATATTCAAAACCAGAATTTAATTAAAGTAAATAGAGAGAGTTTTGAATTCTTCTCTAAAATACAGGTATCATATTCGTCACTTTCAAAAAATAAAACTGTGTTGTGAATTGTAAGTTATGTGTTCTGGTTATGGTGTTATCAAAATAAACCTAGACTTCTGACTTATATAGAAGTCAAAATAGAAGAAAACCTAAAAATAAAAACCTATGATAAGTCTTGAGGACGGAAACATCTTTTTGGAAAACTTGAATAGTCCTCGAGCATGCGGATCGCTCGATCCAAACTTACGGAGATTTGGCAGTCTTTAGGATCGATCGATCCATGTGTAGATCGATCGATCTCTTCAATCTCGTGTTGCACATGCTTCTTATGCGAGACAACTTGACCAGTCTTTAGTAAAATCGTCATAACTTCCGATTGCCTCTATGGATTGACCTCAAATCACTTTCATATGAAAGGTCACTCACGTGGCCAATTTGAGTTAAAATCTCAGTCCATTCCATTTATAGCAACATCTCCAAATGTCGATCAACTTCCAGCTCTTCTGCTGAACTCTGCTTCTGCATTCATCAAATTGTATCCACTTTATGCATAAAACCACATTTTTGCTCCAGAACGTCTAAAATACCTGGAATCATGAAAATATAGCAAAAGCACATAGAAAAAACTCGAATGATGACAAATAGAAAGTATAAATACTCACTAAAAGGCATTAAAATCGAGTGATATCGATTCTCCCAGACTTAGATCTTTGCTTGTCCTCAAGTGAAGCAAGAAAAAATCTGGAGAAAAGGTTTTGAAACCACACATGAACTCTTTAAATCTCAGAAACCTTAAGCATAGATATCAAAACTTAAAATATATCGAACCTAAACCACCATTACGAAAGAACTGTTCACCACCACATAACTAAAAGCTTGTTTCCTACTCTAAATCCAACACCAATCAAACTATCAAATCATCTCAACAAGCTCACTAAGTTCAACTTGATTAGAATAGATGCATTTTTACCTATGGGGTTTTGATTCAATGCGCACAAGCACCTCTTCTATCAAAGTGCCCATACCAAACAAAGAATCCCTGACCCTTTTTCCCCCTTTCTCACTTCTTTTTTTTGAAAGATTCGCACTATTCTACGTTTTTCTTTACTCTTTTTCGAAAGATTCGCACTCTTCTGCGTTTTTCTTTTAAATTTTTTTTTTTCTTAATACTTTTTAAACAGCCCAGTAATGACTACGGACTTCTAGGTCACACTTTCAACTCTTTTTCTAAACCGGGCTTTTCTTAAGGGAGGGAGAGAAAGGATTCAGATCATACTGAAAGAACTTGTCGGTTTTACATAACACTGAAGATAAAGACACTTAGCTTTCAAAGTATCTTACTACCAAAAGCAAGAGAAATTAAGTTCAATATTAAGTAATATCATGGCAGAGCTAGCATCAAATCATCAACAATCCAAAAGATCCAGACTTTCGAAAACAAAACAATCGGGTTCCAATCATAAGCATATCAGTTAAATCTAAGCCAGTAATCTAAAAATATTATTACTATACTCACACTAGGTTGGTTATCATCATAGATTCTGGTCATTGTTCCTTCGACTCAACTACTTAAAAACCAAAATTTTTTGAAAATTTTCACCAAACTGATGAAACATCAAAAAGACATAAAATATTACTAGTAACTATACTCCCTCCCCCCAAACTTAAATCACACCATCCCGGTGTGAAATAAACCCAAGAAGAGGAATAATGACCAAAATAAATAGACAAAGTAGTTTTAAAGGAGTTTCAGTACTTACCTGAAGCAAAGGTCGACTGAAAATTTTTGTACGATGGATCGATCGGTCTCTTATTACATAAAAAACTTCATGGGCATGGATCGATCAATCCATAGACGAATCGATCGATCCATAGACGAATCGATCGATCTGAATGTCCGACCTAAATTTTTTGAATTTCCCTGAAACATATTTTAAACTCAAAACTAAAAATTAATACATTAGTTAACTAATTAGGATTGACTCTAAACAAAAACTAAAGAAATTAATGGGTTGCCTCCCACTCAGCGCTTTATTTAACGTCCATAGCTAGACCCACTTACCTTCTATGCTGAATCTGGTTCAACTCCAATAGAGGCTATAGTTCTCCCATCCTTTTCTGATATTTGCAACTTCAACATCTTATTCATTGTTGCCTTCTTGATATCCTTTCCTTTGTTTTTATGACCTTGAACAAAAGGAATCCTAACCTTGGTGAACGGTTTTGGAAAACCTTTACTCTTCACTCTATAATCAACCCATTCTTCATGTGAGGTTTCTTCCTGCCTTCTTTCAAACTCTCCTTACCATTACCCTTGTCTTTTGAAATCGATTTTGATGCACCCTTTTTCTTTTCCTTGATCATCCAGATCCAACTCAACACTCTCATCGACCTTCTGTAAGTTTGTCTTCCCCCTCTTATTCATTCTTGGGGTAGAACCTTTGAGTTAAACTTAAGATTCATTGCGCATGATTTTAATGATTTTAACATCAGAGTCTTCAGCTTCGGTTTGAGGGGCCTGCTCCGCTTTTACTTCTTTGATCGCTATGATTCTTGTTGTTGGTACATAGGGTACTACGGGATAGTATTATGATTTCTGGATGTTGATTAGATAGATTATTCTGAGGAACATGCATCACAACTCCTACTAATGCTAAGAACGGCCTACCCAGAACCAATGAACCTTCAGAATTCCCATTTGTGTCAAAGACATGGAAATCAACTAGGACTATGCAATCTCCCACTTGTACCATAACATCATATACGAATCCACTAGAAGCCACAATGGAATTGTTAGCCAAGGCAAACGACTTTCCCAAAGGTCTTGTATCCCTAAGTCCCAGCTTCTCAACTATTATCTTTGACATCATGCTAACATTAGCACCAGTATCACACAACAAGTGGTTGAACAAGAGTCCTTTAACCTTTACTGGAATCACAAACTCATCTGGGTCCTCTATCTTATGAATTCTTCTTAAAGGAAGAAACTGCTGAGAAATAACATCATAGTACATGTGTTCTTCAGTAGAGGCCTTAGGTCTGTTGGGGAAAGAGGTTTGGATCTTAGCAAGTTGCTTTAAACTTGGTGCAGGTTTTGGGGGTGGATCGATCGATCCCTCCTTGGATCGTTCGATCGGTTGGTTCTTCGGAAATTGGTCCGATGGATCGATCGATCGAAAGTTTTTGTGCTTTTTCGTAACTTTGGATCGATCGATCCCTCCTTGGATCGATCGATTGGACCCTCTGCATCACTTTTACGTAACTTCGGATCGATCGATCCGTCCTTGAATTGATCGATCTGGATCTCTGCATCATTTTTCCCATTCTGAAAATCTGCAAATTCTACAGACTTTTCACCCTTTTCATCAGAACTTGAATTCAATGCTTTAATATATCCCTTGGGATTATCTTCAACCTTCCGTGGTAGCATACCAGCTTTTAGTTTAACTGCTTCAGAAGTTTGAGCAACTTGTACATCTAACTTCTTTACATGAGTAGATAATGATTCGAACTTATTGTTCAAATCGTTATACATATCGTCTAGCTTTGCATTCAAGTTCTTTTCAGACTCTCTAAGATTTTTTCAACATCACCTCCATCTTATTATCTTGCTGCACTTGGGGTTGAACCGTTGGCTGAAAACCAGGTTGAGGGGCTTGTTGAAAACCCGATTTCTGAACAAATGTCTGTCCAGATTTCTGTGCGAAGTTATTCTGAGGAGGGTAAGACTGATCCTAAGGGTTTGCGACATTAGGACTTCTCCATGAAATATTACCCTTGTTGTAACCTGGACTGTATCCTTGGTTGTAAACTTTTTGTCCCTAGCTATTTATATAGCTAACCTCTTCGATATTCTCAGATCATTGACTGCAAAGCAATCAGCTTCAACTTTCTTAACATCTTCACCAAAACTTACATGCTTATCATTATGTTTCTTGAGAAACTGAGTGAGAAGCTCATTCACCTCTGCTAGTCCAGAAGAATCAGAACTAGAACATTGAATCCTTCGATCAAAATCAGGACAATGGTTTCTATTACTAGCAACAAGATTGTCGATGAGCTTGTAAGCTTCATTCACGGGTTTAGTCATGAAGTCACTGTTACTAGCTGTGTCCAGAGAAAGTTGGTATTTCTGATCAATACCTCTATAGAAAGTGTTCAAGAGGTTTAGTTCAGAAAAGCCATGATGTGGACAATCTCGCAGGTACTCCTTAAACCTGTCCCATACTTCATAGAAGGATTCCACCGGCACTACAAGAAAAACTGTTAAAAGTCGGAAATTTTTTTGTAGCTCTGACTATTATTTTGTGGCTACAGCGTGAAATAGCCACAAAAATAAGTATCCACAACGTTATAGCTACAAAATAATAGTCATAGTCACAAAATAAATTCCGACTATCAACAGTTTTTCTTGTAGTGCGGTCCTTGCTGGAATTGAGAGATCTTACTTCTCAAATTTTTGGTTCTGGTGGAGGTGTAGAAATGGTTCAGAAACTTGGCTTTGCACTCATCCTAAGTTTCTATCGAGTTAGCAGGTAATGACTTTATCCACCTCAGAGCTCTATCTGCTAAAGAATGGTTGAAGAACTTACAATGTACGAAGTCTTTAGAGACTCCATTCAACTGAGTAGTGCTGCATATGTCTTCAAAACTATCAATATGATCCATAGGATGCTCAGTAGACAAGACATGAAACTGGTTTTGTCGGAGCAACTAGATCAGCAGAAACAGCAACTGGTAGTCCTGTCTCTGAGCCTGTGGGGGTGAAGGGCGTTCCTATTGACTAGGAAGGCCTTAGGGTTGTTGAATTCGCCAACAAGTACCATGTTTTTTTTTTTGGGGGGGGGGGGGGGGGGGNGGTTCCGGTGGAGCTTGTTGTCCATTTCCATCGTCTTTCGAGATTCAACGGTGGGACTTGATTACCTCCTTGTTGGTTTCGTCGCAACTGTCTTATCTGCTCCAAGCCTGGAGGGATTTTGGCATTCTGACCTAAAGGAATGATATGATTCTTAATTACGTTATCAACCATTGGTATGGATGAACTAGCGCTTCTTCTAGACTTCCGGTTTGAGCGTTCTAATCGTGCAAATTCTTTGTGTGTGAGAATAAGCAGTTCAGAAGATTTATCGGATCTCCTGGTCATGCACCTTCTAAACAAAAACAAGCAGAAAGAACGAAGTTAGTACTAAAAAAATAAAATCTTAGACTAGACTCTAATAAAAACTTAAAAGGCATTGTATTGGTCCCCGTCAACGGCGCCAAAAATCTGATAGGCTCAGGTTTTAAATCCTAAATCTATACTGCAGAGAACAGATCCTTGTAGTACAGTAAAGGGTCGATCTCACGAATACCAGACAGTGCAACTCTCAGTTTAAAAATTGATTTTAGCTAAGACAAGATAAAAGAGAGAATGTTTTTCTAACGATTTAAAAGTAAAACGAACGATTAAAAAGCGAATGTAAATCAATAGATTAAAACGCTAGGCGATAGGAAAGTTCCACAGGTATTCAAGTTTGAGATTCAGGTTGACAAGCAAGATTAACAATGAAAATAATTCTCAACTCAAAAGACAGCAATAGAATAATCTCCTCCCGAAGTATTAGACCCCTATGATAGAATTTCTAGTGATAAAGACTAACATTCTCCCAAAATCATAAATCTCTAAAACAGATAATTAAATCATTCATTTATTACAGATTTGATATGTTCATAAGCATTCTAAGATAATACTCCCGCAAGCAAAGATACTTATTCATCTAGATTAGATTATATTAGATAAACCAAATCCTTTTGTATTTATTAACCTAAAATCATGAACTAGGTGATCAGACTAATTCAAGCAATAATAATAAATCTAGACTAAGAACCTAACAATTTAAATCCATTAAAATCAAACCCTAACCATCAAAACTTGTTTTCCCTAGGAAATCCCTAAAATCTAACAAAGATACTACTCAGACATAGTCAAAAAATCGATTTGAGAAAGAATATTCAAAACCACAATTTAATTAAAGTAAATAGAGAGAGTTCAGAATTCTTCTCCAAAATACAGGTATCAGATTCGTTTCTCTCAGAAAATAAAACTGTGTTGTGAATTGTAAGTTATGTGTTATGGTTATGGTGTTATCAAAATAAACCTAAACTTCTGACTTAAATAGAAGTCAAAAGAGAAGAAAATCCAAAAATAAAAACCTATGATAAGTCTTGAGGACGGAAACGTCTTCTTGGCAAACTTCAATAATCCTCGATCATTCGGATCGATCGATCCAAACTTACGGAGATTTGGCAGCGTTCAGGATCGATCGATCTCTTCAATCACGTGCTGCACATGCTTCTTCTACGAGACAGCTTGACCAGTCTTCAGTAAAAGCGTTATAACTTCTGATTGCCTCAATGGATTGACCTCAAATCACTTTCATATGAAAGCTAACTCACGTGGACAGTTTGAGTTAAAATCTCAGCTCATTCCATTTATAGAAACATCTCCAAATGTCGATCAACTTCCGAATCTTCTGCTGAACTCTGCTTTTGCATTCATCAAATTCCACTTTGCGCATAAAACCACATTTTTGCTCCAGAACGTCTAAAATATCTGGAATCATGAAAATATACAAAAAAACACATATAAAACACTCGAATGATGACAAATAACAAGTATAAATACTCATTAAAAGGCATCAAAATCGAGTGATATCAACGTCTTCAGCGGAAAATTTGCTGGAACATTGGTCAGTATCACTTTGTTCAATTTTTGTTCCAATCCCCCACATCAATAGAAATGACTCCATAACATATGAATAAACTATAATCGACGTACTTTTCTGACTAGACACACTTAAAAGACTAGACAGAAGGACTTCCAAGATTATATGCGAAAATTCGCTCTGAGCAGCTAGCATTTTCAGCTTTGAAATGCTCATTGCTAATATCTCTCGGGTTTACTTGACCAGGAGGTGAACATTGACCAGGAGGTGAACATGACGTCTTAAACCAGCTAAGCTTTGATGTAAACCGAGAAAACATCTATAACCCAACTTCATTTCTCCTAAAATTAAGTTTTCTATTGTGTTCATTTTGGCCTTGAATTTGCCTGGTTTTTCATGAGTGAACTTGGAAAATATAGCATCACCTTCATTCTCCTAGAAACGGCCCCATGGCACACTAACAAGGTGATATGCCATTAGCTCTTTTTAGAAGTATCCTATTTTACTCCACCATTTCAAGTTATGTAATCATTAAAAGCTAACGCTTAACCTTATCACGTACATGTTTGTAGTGTTTATGATCTTAGGATTTGGGTAGAAACATAGGTTTCATAGTGTTTTATCATATTCATATTGATTTATTTGTCTCTTTGAACCTATTGTTTGGGATCTCCAGTGACTTAGGTGGGGTATCCATTAAACTTCATCTTTAAGTGTTAGGCTTTGATCTCATTCCTCTTGATGATTTGACCAGTTCATCTCATGAAAGACCTCTAGTATACGGATCTGCTAGGTTGTCTACTTATTTGATGTAATCGATTTTGATTACACCACTTAAGATCAAATGTCTAATGGTTTTTATTTCGCCTTCTTGTATGACGAGATTGACCATTATATAGGGTATTCAGTGCACGAGCTATTGTCAATTGACTATCACATTGTACACATAATGTTGGCACTGGTTTATCCCACATCGGTATATCGTCCAAGAAATTTTGAAGCCATTCTTCTTCCTCTACAGCTTTGCGCAAAGCTATAAATTCAGATTTCACGCTAACAAAGTCAAGCCTAGTGAGACATTGGTCTTAGGCCCCCAATATTCTAATTTTATATAGTTTTCAGATTTTATAGGACTCCAAATCTTTATTAAAAAATAATATTAGCTCAAATAACAAATACATGAAATATTAGCCTAATTTTCTTTTATTTTGTCTGGGCCCTAGATATATCCACTTGTAGTTTTTGAGTTTTAGAGTCAGAAATTCAGTTTGTGTCACTGTATCCTTCTAAAAGTGATGGTTCGTTACCATAATGCAAACCATAGTTTGTGGTGTAACATAAATAGTTTAACATCCTAGTTATGGCTTTCTAATATTTATGTCTTGGATTACAGGTGTAGTGACTAAGTACATTTCTGGAGTGCGCTAAATCGGGTTTGGTACAGTTTGTTATGTACATTAGACTTCCGATCAACCTTGCATATTCCAGTTGTGATACTGCATCACTTGACTTTTTAGTCAAGTGAAGTTGAGCGTCAACCGGAGTTTTTTCAGTTTCACTTGAGTAGTTCTTGAATCTCTCAAGTATCGTTTCAACATAATGAGCTTAGGACGATATACATCTGTCAGAGTTTCTAATGATTTTTATCCCTAAAATAACATCTACTAATCTCATGTCTTTCATGTCGAAGCATGTTTCTTGTTTGATTTATTATGTCTTTATTGTTTCCAATAATGAGCATATCATCGACGTACAAACATAACAAAATATACTCATTTTGTGTATTTTTAAAATAGATGCACTTGTCACATTCATAAATACTTAAGTCAGTGGACATAATTATCAAAATTTTCATGTCATTATTTTGGTGTTTGCTTAAGCTATAATGATTTTACAAGTCTATAGACTTTGATTTCTTTTCCATGAATGTTTAATGTATATTTCACTTCTAAATCACCATTTAGAAAAGTAGTTTTTACATCCATTTGATGTATTTCTAGGTCCCTCTATGTTGCGATGCTAATCAGCATTCATATTGAGATTATTCTCGTTATCGGAGAATAAGTGTTAAAGAAATCCAGACTTCCTTTTTGCCGAAATCCTTGTACCACAAGCCTAAATTTGCACTTATCTATTAAGCCATCAGTTTTCAACTTGGTTTTCAAAATCCATTTACACCCTAGTACTTTATTCCCTTGTAGTAAGTTGGTTATCTCTCACATATTGAAGTTCATTTCACAATTAACCGTTTATGAATAAATTCTTAGTTTATTTTCAGAGAAAAATATCATCAAGAAATTATAGCCAAAAATTTTTTTTTGTCTAAATTTAAAAATTCAAGATTATTTTAACATTTTTCCCTCCAAAGAAATCAACGAAGAAAACAGGTTTTAAAGACTGGAAGATACCTTATCGTTTACATACAAACATGGATGTAAGGAAAATAAAAGCTACTCTGTGAAACAATATAACATAAAATGTGTTAGATTCTCGATTAACATGATTGATTAAGCGAAGATTCATCAGCGAACCATCTCTTCGACTTCTTCTCTAGAACATAAAGAACTACTCGATGACTGCAATAATCTGGATGCCATTGCGTTTGCTCCACACGCCCTATTGCGAAATCTTTCATCGCAGATTCTAAGAAATACTCAAGAACAGCATCTGACAAATAAAAAGGAGTAAAGAAAGATCAGATATTGCATTCTAATTATATAAGACGAGTGAAAGCAGTGAAGAGAGAGAATCAATCACACCATTCCGTAGCTCTCCTGCTAGGAAGATTGTAGTTTGGTCGCCGGAGAGTTGCACAAGTGTTTTGATCAGATGGTGAACAGCTTCTTCACTGTATATAACATCTGACCCTAATACACAATCAGGAAATGGCTCAATCAAATCTGGATCTAGGTCATCTCCCCAAACAAGTTCTTGCGCTAGAACAGATCCCCGCGTGTTCCCACGGTTCAAATTGGTTTGGATGTTCTTCTTGAGTAGCTTCAGTCTATCTGGAAGATCAGTGAGGACAACATTGCCTCCTAAAAGTGCTGCAATGCAACTGAAAGAACAAACTAACTAAATGTTTTACACAGAGTAACTCACGGAAGAGAAAGATTGGCGGTTTTTTGCTCACCCAACTAAGCCACAACCAGATCCTAACTCAATGATTTTCTTGCCTTCAAGAGAAAGATCTTTAGAATCAACAGAATGTTCTAAGAACTTCCCTAGCACCACTCCACTATCCCACATCACTGACCCGGTTACTCCAGGTGTGTTCTTCACATATACAACAAGTAGTCCAAATAAGTCTAACGATTCAGTGCAAGAAGAATCAAATTCAGCAGTTTCTGTAATGATATGGTAAAGCCATAAACACGAGCTGAACGTATCAAGAATCATCTTCTCATAACATACGTCACAATGAAAGACAATTAAACAGGCACAATAAGGTCCAGAGTTCCACAAAATTGATATCAATTCTCAATGAAGTCTAATATATCACATAGAGTAGAGAAGCTAAGTAGTTACCAGTGAGCAAGGGGATTGGAGGATGGAGAGGGAATGGCCACAAGCGTCGACACGTAGCTCAAGAGAAGACTGAGAAACAAAAGCGTTGGGAGCAAAAGAAGTTGGTCCTTGTATAGCCCAAACAATCATAATCTCCGCCGCCGCTAAATCCGATTCAGATTCTGATCCAGAACCACAGTCCGGCTCCAAATCAGGAAATCCACCGACGACAATTACATCTCCGCCGTAACCACGCATCCGTCGTATCTCCTCTTCTCTGCCCCCATCATCCCTCCCACACCCGAAGTCTCTCGAGGGTCCCGCCGTCGTTGCTGATTTGCGCATTTAATAGAATGAACTCCTAAAAAAGAGCAACAAAATGGAAAATATAGCATAGTTTTGGGTATGTGTGGGCAAATGGGAATTTGGGACAGGAATTTTCGGGAATGGAAACGGGACAGTAATTTGAGAACAAAAATATATGTTTTATTTATGTCCCATTTTAAATTTGGGACAGGAACGGTATGGGACGGAATGAGACGGGACGAGAACGGGAATTCCCAAAAATATAAAAAATAAACAAAATGTTTTTGTTTCTATCGCAGTTAGCTAATTTTCAACGACACACCGGTAACAACCACAAAAATAGAAATAATTATATATGTTTAAATAGTATCAAAATCAATTACTTTTATTTTAAATAACATCAGTTATCATGTCTCTTTATAAAATTAGAATAAATGAATTTATTTTCCGTCGTTTTTTTTAGAATCACACAAATTAAATTATAATTGTTAATAATATAATTAGATCTAATTTATAAAGATTGTAATTTTACTTAATAGTTAAACTATGAAAATTAAAAATATATAATAAATTAGTATATTTATATTATATATAT
>OVBE01011524.1:0-14100 GCA_900406425.1 Iberis pinnata
CTAGAAAATAACAAGAAATGTTATGTAAAAATCCTAAAATTCTAGTGTTATCAGGGTCGGCTGCGATGTTGTGCTAGGTGTTCTGAAGAGGGTTTGATTAAGGGCGTCTAGGCGTACCCTTTGCTCGCGCTCCGCAAACGCGGCTTCAAACCTAGCTCGGAATTCACTTGCTTCTCTGGCTTGATCGTCGAGGCGCTTGATTATTAGTCGGTTGGTTTCGGCCTGGCGAACATCCACTTGCGACTGTGCTTCGACTACATCGTCAGGAATGGTGTCATTGGTGTCGGCCATCACTCATGTCATCTTGACCCTTCACTCTTCAAAAGCGTTCCCCACAGTCGACGCCAAATGTTTAACTGGTCCTCGCACTATGTTCTGAACTCAGTCAATTAAATAGTGGGGGTTAGACGACATGTATTTAAATATTATTTATATAGTTTAAATTATTATTGGTTTGAATAGACGAGACTACTTGACTATAGCATTTGATACTAACTCTTTTAACTTCGGCTATGAATAGACGTAAGCGAGTTAATTATTTCTTCGAATCATTTACAGACGAGGTATCACTTCTGGTCACATAATCTTGATAGACGGGCTTAAAATAGTCGAGATGACTAGGAAGCGCCTTCCAACCAATCAGATAGTCGAGATACTTTGTTCAGTGATCGTCCTCCTACTTCGTCGATATCGGCGAGCTCTCTTTTTATAGTGAACCTTCTATTTATAGTGAACCTTCTCTGACTAGGCCCCGTCACATTATGAACAGTGATGGGATCCGCGTGTCTTTCACCAGGTCGAACCTTGCTTGTCGGGTCTGGGCCATTTTTGGGCTTTAACCATATTCTTGTTGGGCCTCAAAGTGGTTGTCAAACCCTGGCCCAACAGCTTTCAAATGAACAATGATCTAGAAGATACTTAAACAATCCTTTTGTTCTTCATCAAAAAGACCACAAAGCCATGATGGAGCGCCCGAAGCCACATATGAAGAAACTCTCCCTTCTTTGATCACAGTCTGAGCTATCCGAATTGCTTTGACATTACACATTTTATCCACAACTTGAATACACCAATTCGGTTGATCTACTGTGAATGAAGGTAACAGAGCTAAGAAACCAACCAAGCTGGAGAATTATTAGGTTTAGATAGAGCTTTAATCGTATCCATCAAAGAGCAACAAAATACCACTCTTTCGTGATGGAGTCGATGCATACTTTGGAGTGCCCATTCCCAGCTCTTGAATTTAGCTTCAACCAAAGATAGTAAATTAGAATAAGAACGTCGACTATGAGTGAGAACACGACCCTCGTGATCACAGATCACCCACACCGCACCAGAGATAGTCTTCTCTTCCGGCCAAGCAAAGCTAAAGTTACATTCAAGTTCACCCATGAGTGGAGCTTTCCACACTTTGGGTTCAACACTAGGTGGAATTTTTTTGTGTCTCAGTAACCTGTCTAATCTGAGCTGCAAACCATTGTTTTTACATATCAAAACTAATTGAACTATCTCTAGAGCTGAGACCTTTGTACCATCAAACAGAGCCTTATTCTGACGCTTCCATAACTTCCATAATATCCATGGCATAGTGCCTCTTATTTCCAATGGGATTTGATGGTTATGAAGCATCTTGAAAATATGATCCATATTCGCATAGATGGAAGAGCTGAAACCATCTAAGGGAAACAGGATATTAGAGAATGCCCAGACTTATCAAGCAAATGGACAGTGGAAAAATAGATGGTTTG
The DNA here is from genome assembly GCA_900406425.1 of Iberis pinnata. Taxonomy (NCBI): domain Eukaryota; kingdom Viridiplantae; phylum Streptophyta; class Magnoliopsida; order Brassicales; family Brassicaceae; genus Iberis; species Iberis pinnata. The sequence goes on from OVBE01011524.1 coordinate 1,749, forward strand.
TCGACTCCTCCTCTTCACAGAATAAGCAAATATCATATGAGTTCATGCCACTGTCCTTAAGCCTATGAACAACAGCTAAACCACCTTGGAGGATACACCATAAGAAATGTTTGATCTTAGATGGACCCTTACAGCGCCCAGCTTCTTCATACAAAAAGTTTAGAGAAGGAAGACACTCTGCTTCCAAGTATATATCAGAATGTTTGATGCGATTTCCCAAAGAATACGCAGACATCTCCCATCCTTAGTGTAATGCCAGTAGTGGGAGTCACTCCTATTGATAAGTGGTCGTCTCTGGCAGATAATGCTAACATCCTGGCTATTTATCATCATCTTAAGCTTCCTAAGATCCCATGTACTATTGGTGACATCAATTAAACAGTATACTTTCTCCTCTATGTTTGCATTGCGATTCAGAGGTAGTGGTCTTCTGGTTTATGGTCCCAAATCCATTGAGCCAGAGCTTAGTATCTAATACATTACCAATCACCTTTCCCCAGCCTTTAGATAGCAGCTCCCTTCCATGCAGAACACTCCTCCAAATAGACGATGGCCTTTTTCCTCGCAAAACATTCAATATATCACCAGATGGAAAGTAACAGATTTTGAAAACACGAGCAAACAAACTATTAGGTTTGCTAAGCATTCGCCACGATCGTTTAGCTATGATGGCTTGACTAAACACATTAAGATCACGAGATCCAACACCTTCTAGTTTCTTAGTTAAAGTCATATTTTCCCAATTCAAACAGTGAATCTTACGTCACGAATCATTCGAGTTCCACCAAAAGTTCATAATCGCACTTGTGAGAGTTTTACAAAGGGTGATTGGGAATTTGAAGCATGTCGTTGCGTAAACTGATATCACTCAGTATTAACACTTTATAGTGGGCATTTATGCTTGCTGTTTAGCGTTATCCGAGGTTTTCTTTGCACATTGGCATGTTTAATAGTTTTTGGTTTTTTTTGGACGTTTTGGATACGAATTGATATATGCAGATGCAGAGTCCGGCAGAAGGGTCAGAAGTTTAGCAAATGTTTGAAGATGTTTTCACAAATGAATTGAGCTTAAATTTGGACACAAGATAGCGACGTGAGTTAGCTTTCATATGGAGGTGGTTGCAAGTCATTCCATCAAACAAATAAAAAATTATGGCTATTTTACTGAAGACTGGTCAAGTTAACTCGCAGAAGAAGATCATGCAAAAATCTCCTGGAGTGCCCGATCGGGCATTTGCTCCTGGAATTGTACGATAAGAGTGCCCGATTGAGTGCCCGATCGATCCAAAAAGTGCCCGATCCAACACTTTACCCGAGAATTTTTGGAAGATTTCCTAAATTTTCAGAATTGGTCCTCAAAGCTATCTTTTATTCTATTTTGGTTTCTTGGCACTATATAAGCCTTATGGCTTGGTTTTATTAGACATAAGCTTTGATTATTCTAAGTTTTACTGAGAGACGAATCCTGAACCTTTGTGGAGAAGATTTATGAACCTTATTTTATATTTCAATATCTATTCTCAATTTATGATTATGTGTTCTTAAAAGATATTGATTTATGTTTACTTTTTAATGTCTGAGTAGTTCAGTAGTTAGGTTTTAGAGTTTCTCAGAAAATCAGGTTTGGTTGTTAGATTTATGATAAGAGGATAACAATTGTTAGGTTCTTAGTTTATACTTGTTATTAATGCATGAATTAGATTGGTCATCTAGTTAATTGATTTTAGATTGATAAACACAAAGGAATTTGGTTTAGAGATCTCACATAGTCTAGATGTGTAAGTGCCTTTACTTGCAGGAGTATTGTCTTAGGAGCTTATGAACTTATCGAATCTGAACAATAATGCATGTTTGAATTATCTAAATATGGCGGGAGTTTGTCTTTATTAATTCGAACATAGGGACCTAATACTTCGGGAGGAGATTAGTCTAGCTTTTTTCTTTTGAGTTGAGAACTATTTTCAATGAAAATCCTTGCATGATAATCTTATTTTTAAACATGAATACGTGTGGATTGCCTAATTCCTAACGCTTTTATTTAATTTTTTACAGCCATTATTTTAATTACTGCTTGATTCCATTATAAACAATCTTTTTATTCTGTCTTACCTTGATTTGAGATAAAACTGAACGTTGTACTCTCTGGTCTCTGTGGGATTCGACCATATCTATGAGACTGTGATATGTTCTCTATTGTTTAGCTTAGGATTTCGGCGCCATTGCCGGGGACCAATAACGCCTTTTAAGTTTTATTAAGAGTCAAGTCTAAGATTTTTATTTTTACAATACTCATCTCATTCTTTCTTCTTGTTTTTGTTTTACAGGTTCTTCGTTACAACCGTTATTTTAATTATTGCTTGATTCCCTTATAAACAATCTTTTTGTTCTGTCTTAGCTTGATTTGAGATAAAACTGAACGTTGTACTGTCTGGTCTCTGTGGGATTCGACCCTATCTATGCTACCGTGATCTGTTCTATATAGTGTAGTTTAGGATTTTAATTCTATCTCTATCAGAATTTTTGTGTCGTTGCCGGAGACCAATAACGCCTTTTAAGTTTTATTAAGAGTCTAGTCTAAGATTTTTCTTCTTACAATAATCATCTCATTATTTCTTCTTGTTTTTGTTTTACAGGTGCATGATCAGAAGATCTGACAAATCCTCTGAATTGCTTAGCCTTAGTAACACAGAACTTGCAAAGTTAGAACGCTCAAACCGGAAAGCTAAGAAAGACGCAAGCTCATCAAACTCAATGGGTGATAACGTTAATCCCAACAATTCGGTCTTACCCGAAGGTCAAATCGATCCACCTCCTCTTGGACTCAATCAACTGATTATCCATTAAGAGAGAGGGGGAGCTAGCGGTAATCAAGTTCCAACTGGCCAACCAAGAGCTGATGGAAACCAAATACCACTGGAAAACCCAATTCATTAGAATATCGATGCAAGAAACTTTATCTTGTATGGTGATCCGGAAAGAGTTGCTAATCAAAGTAATCCTCAGAACCAACCTATAGTTGGTTCCTTCAACAATCCTGAAGCATTTTATGCTAACATGAATCCTATCCAACCTCAACAACCTCAGCGAAGAGAGTACCAATTTCCCATTCAACTCGTTCAGATGATATGTAATAACCAATTTAGTTGTTTACCAACTGAGCACCCCATGGATCACATTGAAAACTTTGAGGATATCTGCAGTACTACCAAGTTTAATGGGGTATCACGCGATTTTATTCACTGCAGCTTGTTCCGTCATTCTCTAGCCGAGAGAGCACTTTACTGGTTAAAATCTCTACATGCTGGTTCCATTGTAACTTGGGATGACTGCAACACCAATTTTCTCAACCACTTCTTCACCACTACTAGGACCAACTCATTAAGGAACAATGTCTCAGGATTTATGCAAAGTTCAGTGGAATCATTCTATGAAGCCTGGGAACAATTTAAGGAGCATCTTCGCGACTGTCCACATCATGGTTTTTCAGATGTAAGTCTTCTCAATACTTTCTATAGAGGAATTGATCAGAAATACCAGTTTTCCTTAGATACATCGAGTGATGGTGATTTCATGACTAAAGTTTTTCCAGATGCCTATCGATTGATAGAGAACTTAGCAATTAGTAACAGTAATCACTGCCCAGACTTTGACAAAAGGACCAAAGGAACTACATCTGATAAATCTGAACTTTCAGAGGTAAAGGGAAAAGTCTCATAGATGAAAAGGTTTCTTACTCAACTACTCAAGAATCAAAACCAGAAACATGTCAGTTTTGCTGAAGATCTAGAAGTTGATTGCTTTGCCATTCAAGAGCAAAATATTGTGGGAGTTGAAAAGGAAGTGAGATACATAAATAGCCAATGTCAAAGGATTTACAATCAAGGGTACAACCAATGATTTAACAGGAATAATCCCAACCTCTCTTGGAGAAGCATGAATATGGTAAACCCTCAAGATTAAAACTATCCACATCAGCAAAAGATCTTTGTACAGAACTCAAATCCAGACGGTTTTCAACAAACCTCTCAACCTGTATTTCAACAAACACCACCAACTCAGCCTCAACAAAGCAATACAATAGAGATGATGTTCAAGCAAATCTTAGAATGATAACAACAATCCCAAAGAGATGTGAAGGAATTGAACCAGAAATTTGAAGCCCTTTCGTCACATGTGAAACACTTGGATACAAAAGTTTCTCAAACTTCTGAAGTTGTAAAACGACAATATGTTTTCTTTCCCGGGAAAGTTAAAGATAATCCAAAGAGCTATTCAAATCTATAATAGGTGACTTGATTGAGGATGTTGAAAAAGTGGAAAAAGCATCAAAAGATGGTGAAAAAGGTCCAAATTTTGGAATTTTTGGTGCGGAACAAGATACATAATTTGATTCAGACAATAGATCGACAATAGATCTCTCCCAGATAGATCGAGTAATCACATGAAAAAAATATAGGGGCAATTGATAGATTAAGCACCTCTTCAGCCCGATCGATCCCTAAATTCGGGGAAGAATAGCAAAAATTTCCCGATCGGAAATTCCTTGCTCGATCGAGCATACGGTGATGGATTTGAAAAAATACGAGATCGATCGATCCCTCTTCCCAGATTTATGCAATTCCTCTAATCACCTACAAACCTAGAATTTCTTACCTAGTGCAACCTATAAAGCCTAGACTAGTGTTTGAGGATGGAGAAATGATTGGAAAGTAACCAAATTCAATTAGGAAACTCCATAAGCTACAAGATCCTGGGGAATTTTTGGTTCCTTGTTCGAGTAGAATTCACATATTCTCTATGTGATATTGGAGCTAATGAGAGCGTTATGTCAGTAACTCTTGCAGAAAGATTGAAGATTTCATATATTGAACCTTCTAAGATGACCTTTAAGCTTGCTTATGATTCCACTGCATCTTCAAATGGGGTTATCCCTCATCTATTGGTACAATTTGGGAATTGTCTAGTTCCTGTTGATTTCCACATCTTGGAGATGAATGAGCAATTAGATGAACCTTTGGTTCTAGGGACACCCTTTCTTGCAACTGTAGGGGTTGTTGTTGATATACCTAATCAGCGATTATCACTAAAAAAAAGATCAAGAAAAGGGTTTTCTATCTAGCAGTTCCTCCAAAAGGTAAATCCAAGCTCACTATGGTTAAATAAGAGAAGTTGAAGCATGAATCTCAGATCGAACCTACTCTCAAAGCTAAAATCAGTGAAGTCTTGCATACAGAACATCAAGTCTCAAGAAGGAGCACAATTCCAAAATCCAAGGACAAAGAGAAGGTGAAACCGAAGAATTCAAGAGGAACTCTCAAGTGATTTTGATTCCTCGAGGAATAGTTGAAAATGCAATTGAGTATAAGGTGAAAAGCAAGGTTTTTTCAAAACCCTTCTCAAAGTTTAGAGCATTATTCACCCAGAGCTTAAGGAGAAAGGAATCAATGTTACAAAGGATGTGGTGAGTAAGGTTCTAAAACTGAAGATGTCTGATTATAGAGCTTGTTATGGAGCATCTCTTGATGTTGATTCAATCCCAGCTTAGAAGGTAAGTTCGTCAAGCTATTGGCGTTAAACACGCGCTGAGTGGGAGACTACCCACTATTGATGTTTTAGATTTAGTATTTTCAATTTTTAGTTCCTAACCTATTTATTTTTAGTTTTGAGTTCTCTGTGATTTAGGGTATTACTGGTGAATGATCTTCAAGACACTTCAGGTTATCTCTTATCTATTTCCATTCCAAATCATCTCACATGAATTGTTGGTTATCTTAATGGTTTCTCTCTTGATTCTTGCTAATTTCTATTAGTATTGCTAAGATCATTGCTCACCATTAACCAATTTACTTGATGTTTTTATTTGGATTGATTTTAGAACTATGATTAGTTGGTTTGATCATTAAGTATCTCTTGATTCTTGCTAATTGTTAATTACTATTGCTTGATCATTATGCTCTTAATGGTTTCTCTTACAAGTGATTCTTGTTAGCTCTTAAGTTAGCATTTCTCAATCATTGTACAACCATTTTATTATGTGCTTCAAATCGAAAGAACACTAACACTTCTCTTGAGTGTTTGTTCGTTTTGCAGAGATAGGAGTTACAAGCAACAACTCGATAGTGTAAGATAGCAAGTTTGGAGCGGATTTCAGATTGAGGACAATTCACAATTAGTACCTTCCTCTCCCTTGAACTCATAGAGTATTGTTTTTATTTTCATCTCTTGCAGACTTCTCTATTTATTCTGGTTACTCTTATTCCTTCTCTTGGGTTTATTTTCACACCGGGACAGTGTGAAGTAAGTCTGGGGGAAGGTGTAATGATACTAACTATGTTTTGATGTTTTTTCTTTTGGTAAAAAATTTTCAAATATTTGTTTTTAATTTAGTTGAATCATATAGAGTCGAAGAAATTATGACCAGAATATGTGATGATTACTAGCCGAGTGTGAATTCAGGTTCTTTTTCTATTTGATTACTGACTTATTAATTGGTGGACTTAGGAATGGAACCCCATTGATTGGTTGCTATGTCTTTGAAAGTTCTGATCTTTTGGATTGTTAATGATTTGATGCTAGCTCAATTGTGTTATGACTTAATTTGATATTAAATTCTCTTACTTATGGTGTTGTATACTATGAAAGCTAGGTATCTTGATCTTTAGTGTTCTATAAAACCGACAAGTTCTTTCAGTACGATCTGGGTCCTTTCTCTCTCTCCCTTCAAAAAATAAAAAAACGGTACAAAAAAAAGATTGAAAACGTGATCCAGAAATCCGTAATCAATCCCAGAAAAGTCGGCTGCTAAAAAAAGCGTAGAAATGCGAAGAAATAAAAAGAAAAGCAGTAAGAAAAAATAAGAAAAGTGAGAAAGAGAGAAAAAGGTTCGTGACTAGAAGCGGATTGATGCTCTATTTGGTATGGGTATTTTGATATAGAAGGGATACTCAAGGGCACTGATCGATACCCCATAAGTAAGAATGCACTATTTATACTTGAATGAATTTAATGAGCTAGTTGATATGATTTGATAGTTTGATTGATTCGGGATTTAGAGTAAAAGGCATGTTGTTAGTTATGTGGTGGTAAACAATCTACTTGCAGTGATTGTCCAGGATTGGTGTCTTTAGTTTATGACATCTGAATTTAAATTTTCTGAGATTCTGTGAGTTCCTGTGTGGTTTTTTTCAAACATTTTCTCTAGATTTAATCTTGCTTTATTTGGGACAAGCAAAGATCTAAGTCTGGGAGAGTTGATATCACTCGGTTTTAACGCTTTGTATTGGACATTTATGCTTGCTATTTAGTGTTATCCGAGGTTCTCTGAAAATTGGTATATTTTACAGGTTTTTTGTGTTTTGGACGTTTTGGATGCGAATTGGCATATGCAGATGCATAGTCCGGAAGAAGGGTCAGAAGTTTAGCAATATTTGAAGATGTTTCTGTGGATGTATTGAGCTGAAATTTGGAAAAAAGATATTCACGTGAATAATATTTCATATGGAGGTGATTTCAAGTCAATTCATCATATAAATCAAAAGTTATGACTATTTTATTGAAGACTGGTCAAGCTGACTCGCAGAAGAAGATCCCGCAGATATCCCCTAGAGTGCCCGATCGGGCATTTTCTACTGGAACTATAGGATAAGAGTGCCCGATCGAGTGCTCGATTGATCCAAAAAGTGCCCGATCCAATACTTTACCCTAGAATTTTTGGAAGATTTTCTAAATTTGCAGAATTTGTCCTCAAGGCTATCTTTTATTCTATTTTGGTTTTTTCTTTTTTCTTAACACTATATAAGCCTGGTGTCTTGGTTTTTATTAGACCTAAGCTTTGATTATTCTAACTTTTACTGGGAGACGAATCCTGAACCTTTGTGGAGAAGCTTTCTGAACCCTATTTTATATTTCAATATCTATTCTCGATTTATGATTATGTGTTCTTCAAAGATATTAATTTGTGTTTACTTTTCAATGTCTGAGTAGTTCATTAGTTAGGTTTTAGGGTTTTCCAGGGAAATCATGTTTTATTGTTAGATTTATCATGAGGGGATAACAATTGTTAGGTTTTTAGTCTAGAATTGTTGTTAATGCATGAATTAGATTGGGATCTAGTTCATTGATTCTAGATTGATAAACACAAAGGGATTTGGTTTAGAGATCTAACCCAGTCTAGATGAGTAAGTGCCTTTGATTATGGGAGTATTTTCTTAGGGGCTTAGAACTTATTGAATTTGAACAGTAATCATGTTTGAATTATCAAAATACGGCGGGAGTTTGTCTTTAGTAATTTGAACATATGAATCTAATACTTCGGGAGGAGATTAGTCTAGATTTTGTCTTTTGAGTTGAGAAATATTTTCAAAGAAAATCCCTACATAATGATTTGATTTTTGAACCTGACTACATGTGGATTGCCTAATGCCTGACGCTTTTATTTCATCGTTTACAACCGTCATTTTAATTACTTCTTGATTCCATTACAAACAATCTTTTTAGTCTGTCTTAGCTTGATTTGAGATAAAACTGAACGTTGTATTGTTTGGTCTCTGTGGGATTCGACCCTATCTATGCTACTGTGATCTGTTCTCTACAGTGTAGTTTAGGATTTAAATTCTATCTCTATCATAAACCGGAAAATCCAAAGCTACAGATTTAAGCAAAATTTTCTTACCCCTAGTGACAGAGACTTTTCATACCAACCTTTCAATCTCTTTGTCAAGGTCTCTTTAATGAAAGCCTATAAATACTGTTTAGAACTGCTAAGACATTCCAGTAAGCCCAAATACTTATTACCCCCCCCCCCCATTAATAATTCCATTATAATTTTGTATCAAATCCTTTATACCTATCAGAACTGTTTCTCCAAAAGTGACTGCCGATTTAGCATTATTAATCATTTGACCCAAAATCCTCTCATATTGATTAAAACACTGCATCAGAGCTTTCTCTCACCTTTAGTGGCTTTACACATGAATAAGCTATCATCCGCAAAGTGTAAATGAGAGATCGAAGGACCCGAAGGATGAAATCTTACTCCCGTAATTAGATTGTGAAACTCTGTGTTTTTAATGATGTGAATCAAAGCTTCGGTTCCTAAAAAAAATAGAAAGAGAGACAAAAGATTTCATTGACGTAACCCACGCATTGGAATAATATTGCGGTGAGCCTTGCCATTGATCATAATCATGAACCGAACGTTTGAGACAGACGCCATATCCCATTGTCTCCACTATAAACAAAAACCCATCCTCTTTAATATTTCTACCAAAAAATGCCATTCCACACTGTCATTGGCCTTGGACATGTTCATTTTAACGAGTATATACTCCTCCGAGAGAGATGGGATAATATGAAGGCCATGCATGACTTCATGTGCTATGAAAATTTAATCTGAAATCAACTTGGACGACACAAAAGGCTGATTGAGTCGGGGAGATGATATGAGTAGAAACGGTTGCAGTCGATGGGCTAAGATTTTTGAGATAATTTTATATACCACCGGACACAAGATAATCGGTCTAAGATCTCTCATTCGATTGGGTTTAAGTACTTCCAGAATCAAGCTTATATGAGTCGAAGCCCATTTCTTGTGAAAGAAACCCTCAGTAAAAAATCTTTCCACCTCCGAAGTCACTTTATCCTTAATGATATCCCAATACAATTTAAAGAAACCACCAGTCAAACCATCATGTCCAAATGCACTATCACTATTGATCGATAACATAGAAAAGTGAATCTCCTCAGGGGTGACTATACATGTTAGTTCTCATTCATATCGAGTAAAACTTTTGCTTGAAACCCATCAAAGACTTGGTTATAGAACTCATTTGAAGACGAGACAATAGCTGGTAAATAGAGATGTGAAGTAATCTATAGCCACTATACTCTTCCCTTCTTCAGATGTGTGTAAGACACCCTCTTCATCCATCAATGCTTGAATATGATATTTTGACCGATTAGCTTTAAACGTTCCATAGAAAAATTTGGTGTTTTTGTCACCACTATGGAGCCACTTATCTCGACTTTTTTGCGCAAAATTCTTCCTCTTTTCTCTAAAGGCCACAACAAGTTCTTCTTCGAGTTTCTCCATTCGCAAAAAGTTGAGATTATCCTTACTTGTTTCTTAATCAAAAGTTGCTCTCAACTCTTTAATTCAAATTTTTTTAATTCACATCATTGGTACTGTTCCATTTGCATATCTCATTATGACATTTGTTTAATCTAGAGAAGATTGATTCATGACTTTGAGATTGATTTGAAACCCATGCTCGCTTAATCGCTTCGAAAATTTCTGGGTCTTAAGCCCATCTTTTATCAAAGCGAAATAGTCACTTTTTTGATAACCCAACATTCTTTTCAGTAAGTAAAACTGGTTGTGATCAAACCCTATCCTTTCCAAGAACAATTGATGAGAATGAGGAAACTGATTGAACCAAGATGAGTTCCCAAAACTTCGATCTAAGAAGCATTGAATCCATCGATCATTTCTTTTCCAGACCCACATAAATTTGTTTCCCGTGCTGCTAACTTCTCTCATTTCACAAACCATCAACATTTTTATGAAATCGCGAAAATAGGATGGAGCTTTAACGGGCCTCCCAATTTTTCAGCATTCGATTTTATTGCATTGAAATCCCCTATCATACACCAATGCTCATTTCTATGGATTCCAATTCTCATTAGCCTTTCTCAAACATACTTTCTCCTCTTGTGTACGGGATCACTGTAGACAAAAGTGAGAAACCAGAGCAAGTCAACTCCTAAACTTTCATATCGACCATGTTCTTAGGGTCGACGAATTCCCCTCCCCCCCCCCTCTACTATTGCCATTCCTCGTTTTCCCACCCGAACTTTTGACCTCTCTATTTTACATCAAAAAAAGTTTTCTCTTTAATATGCCCCACGGACTATAAAAATTCATAAATTTTCCACAATGAACAATAAACCGTGTTTATTCTAATAAACCAAATTTTTTTTTTCATAAATTGGTTTTATGATTAACCCGGATTTTCGTCAAAACCGATTTATGAAAAGATTTTGTATCACTTATCCGAATTTGTGTAAAAAATCCAAATTTCATCACACTTAGAATCCTAATTTTACGTTTTCCAAAAAAAAAAATCCGATTTAGGAATTAGGGGAAAACATGAAATTAAAGTTATAAGTGTGATGAAATTTGGATTTTTTACACAAATTCGGATAAGGAATACAAAATGGGTCATAAATCGGGTTTGACAAAAAATTGGGTTAGTCACAAATGCAATTAAAGAAAAAACAAATTTCTGGTTAGTTAGGTAAACACTGTTTATTGCTTATTGTGGCAAATTGATGAATTTTTATAGTCTGTGGGGCATATTAAATAGAAAAAAAAATTTTGATGTAAGATAGAGAGGTCAAAAGTTCAGGTGGAAAAACGAGGAATAGCAATAGTAGAGGGGGCAAAATTCGTCGACCCATGTTCTTATCTTCAAACTGAAAATCAAGCTTCACACAATCTTTCTAGTAAATAACCAATCCTCCACTACGATCCACGGGATCTATAGTTTTGAAACTATTATAACCTAACCATAAAAAACTTGAGAGACAAAATCATTGTCATTTTTTGTCTCTATGAGGAATGGAATTTCAGAGAAATGCTCTTTACGCATTTCTTTGAGATAGCGAATTTTCCAAGGGTTCCCCAGCCCTTAGAAATTATAGCTCAAAACACCTATTGGAATGACAGCAGTCTCTTCTTCGGGACCGCCAAAACGTCATTTGGTTTGAGTGTTTTAGAGGGAGAATACACATCTCCAGAAGCTTTATGTTTTGCCGAAAGGATTGATCTTAAATTATTCCCTTTTCCTGGTGAGGGCTTGAGATCTTTTGATCTTCTTTTTTGCTCTTTTCTAGTCCAAGACGATGGACGTTTTGTTGCTTTTTTCGAACCAGTACTATGAGAGCAGAAACCCTCACACCAAATTTAATCGAAAAATATCAAGAAAATAGTAAAAAAGTGTTTATTGATCAAAATTTGTGTACAATTCTTCTCAAGATTACAAGTGTTTTCTCTCCAGAAATGTTAGATAGAAAAATTGTGGAACCCCCTCTTCAAAGCCTTCACCTCTCTTTTATACTACCTTCAGCTCTCTTAATGAGCCAGCATTTATTGCATTTAATGCGCGGATTCTCCCTTTGAATTCTCCTTGTAACAGTCAATCTTGCAATTANTTCGGCGTTGACTCCGTCGCGAGCTTGGTCAAACTCCTCAGTTCGCTAAACGGGCCGCATCTTTTAAATGGGCTTGAGAAGCCCGATCACCAAAGAGAGCTGAAGCACATTCCGAGCTGACGGGCTGAGAGCCCATTAACAG